>JAEIFV010000437.1:0-260720 GCA_018904265.1 Lordiphosa collinella | reverse complement strand
TTCTATCATTGTTGTTGTTTTGTTCATCTCTTCGTTTTGCTTCTTAAGTGAATTGTGCTTGTGTTTAATAAGAAGGTCAATACTTTCTACAGAAACATATGTGTATGTCTAGTTAGAGTTTGGTTAATGCCAGTTGGTAAGTCTTGACTGTATGTAAATATTTTCTTACATTTGGTTGTGTTGCGGATGAATTTAGGAATTAATTTGGCTTTTCGACATTTTAACAAAAATTTTATACTGGACTTTAGTCTTACTAATTAGCTGATTGTAGTTGAATTTGTTAATAAATGTCTAGAGCAGCGATGTCCAAAATTTAAAAAAGCGCTGTTTTCACGCGTGGCTGGCAATCCAAATTCTGCCGGCGTCGCAGCGTCACATGTATAGAGACAGGGAGAATATGTGTATCTATAAATAGAACGCTCGGCAGCATTTGCTCTTACGACTCATGTGTTCTCGGCTGTTCGGTCATCAGTTGTTTGCAGCATTCAATAAGGAAAGGCCATAAGTGCGCACATGATTTTTATACACCATAATCGAAAATTGCTGATCTGGTAATTAAAAATCAAATATTTTTTTCATTGAGAATATGGATGGTAACGCTCAATGTTTATTGTGCCATTACGTTGCATGTCGCTTTTACCTTTGATGTTATTAAAAAGCACTACCAACTTGCCAATGTGATATAATGAAATAAAGGGAGGGAGAGAGATTTAAAATTTTTTGAGAAAATGCGGTATTACTTTTAATGTTTATATTTGCATAAGAATTTATCCAACTCCCACAATACTGAATTATAAACTGCCAAACTTAGCATCTTTACAATAGTTGCTTTTAGGTCTGGCTATCATGGTCGCCTATTTGGCGATTAGTTAATACAATTATGCTGCGCATCGATTAAATTTGTTTTATGCTTGAATCGCACGCATTTACTTTTTCAGCAAAGCAGTAAACGTCACCTTACCAGGCCGCCGTTACGCACACAAGCAAACGCTTTCAATGTGTGACAACACCAGTCGAGTTATGCATCCTCAGTACTGAGTATTAGTGAATCACCAAGGATTAACGATGATTGGTCAGAGGTATCGGTGAACTGGTGACCCCATACAAATTATGCATGAATTAACATTGGCATGTCCTAGGCACCACGCATGATAGTTTATGGGTGAATCACCATAAATTCACGAATCGATTCATCGATGACTCACACATGATACCCTTTTCAACTCATAGTTATGATAGGGGCATATCCGACTTGAGAAGTGTTTGTGTAAGAAGTATTTGTCCATAAATAAATAATTTATTTTGGGATAATAATACTAAAAGTCTATATTAGGGCTATTTCACTAACGATCTGTAATCCAATTATTCAAAATTCATTAATATACATATAAAATATGGTTTTAATGTTCGGTAAAATTTGAAGGGTATGCAAACTTCTTCATTCGGCGATGGCCTGTGTGTGCGAGCGCGACGGCTAACATTTTTTGTGACTGCAATAGGTAAATCTGCAACAACAGACACAATGGTTCTGCTGACGCTCGATGTCAAAGTGATGCGGGAAGAAGGCATGAATTACGATGCATGAATTCTAGAACTGAAGGGTTTTTTAACACACACACACACAAACACCCAAAGCGTCCAGCGGGGGCGACAAGCTGCACGAAGGATATACTAATACCAGGTAACTGCCGGCCCTAGAGATGTTACGTCATTAACGGTAGTGCTACCTGATATAATAAGTGTGAGTGCTAAAAGAGAGGGCTAAGTTGCTCTCTCAATTTACCCTCTTGGAGCCTGGCGTGGCTGTTTTGGTAAGTGATAGAGGCGGTATAGAAAGTGTTTGTTAGGTAAGCGGCCACATACATTTTGGTTGCTTTGTTGTGACATTTAGATTAAATAAAAAAATAAGTAAAACGCTGTCGATTCAAATAAAATTATAACTTTTAATTATATATTAATAAATATTCATATTAATATAAAAACATTTATATCTTATTGTTAATTTAAAAGCAATATTTTTGATAGTTTTTTTATTACCTATTATGTTTTGTTTATGTTTTTGTATTTTTAATTTAGTATTAAGGTTTTGATGCGAAAATGTACGCAGTACGGCATTTTCAATAGTCAACTGTAAACAACAAAAATAACAAACAGAAAAACTGTAATGGTGTTTATATCTACGTTGGAGAAATTTTTCTTTTTATTTCATTAAAAAATTATTTTTAATTATTAAAAACCAATAGGGTTTAACGACCTGTTTGGATTTTAGTCAAAATGAATGTTAGCAGGTTCAAGGTCGAGGTTTGATTATAGTCCAATAATCAACCAGAAAATTCAACAGAGAATACATTTGAACATGAACAGTAGCTGTTGCTGTGTAGACGGCCGTTGTCGGCTGCCGCCATGGCAAAGCCTTCGTCAGTACACTTTCAGTTGCTGTCACACCAACAAGCCATTTGCAAATCCTATTTATACTACCCACTGGGCAAATAAATTGTTGGATCACGAACTGATATTTTATGAAATAAATAAGGCTTAAATCACATTTATGAGATAAAAGTATGAACCATTCAATGAGCAAATAAAATTTTGAAAAACAACATCTTTTTAGCACATTGGATCCAAGCAAAACAGCCAAATTAGCCATTTTCTGCATTTTCTTGCCTAATTTACAGTTAATCTATTAGAGATAGGGAGTTTCTAACCTCAGATTCGATTCAGCATGAAAACTTGTCTAGAATTCATCATTCTTGTAGCTTTAAAGATCCTGTGCTGAGAATATATCAATTTTGAAATCTTGTCAAAGTACTTATGCCAACCTCCGTTTGGACAATTCGACTAATATTTTCCAACCCAAGCAGGAGATTGTGGACAACTCCATGATTTATTGGAAGCTTACTTTCATACCAGTATTCCATATAAATTTTAAAATTTAAGAATTTTTAGCTTCAAAGATATAATGGTTTGCTTAAGAAAAATTTTTGTCAAAATAATTATGCCGACTAGTGTATAATCATACCTCGACCTTGAGCCTGCTAACATTCACTTTGACTAAAATCAAAACAGGTCGTTAAACCCATATTCAGATACACTAACGGAATTGGCTCGGCGTGATGTTTGTTATAAAACCTAATTGCTCCCTATTAAACAAACAATAAAAATACCTAGTATTTATACAAAAAGGGAAGCATACCCCTTTAACTAAATGCACACAATAAAAGGGGGCACACTTTAATCACACTCTGAGACGAATTTCTCAGTAATTAATATAGTGGCCATAAACAACAGAGATACATTGAACAACCTTCAATGCCAATGCATATACCTTCATATACCCTAAAAAGAGCGGAGCTTAAAGCTAGTTGAAAGTTCGTGCAAGTTTGTGCACTTGGAATTCTAGCTTAAAAGCTAGTTGAAAGTTCGTGCAAATTTGTGCACTAAGAATTCTCAACAATTTATTCGCCCAGTGGGTAGTATAAATAGGATTTGCAAATGGCTTGTTGGTGTGACAGCAACTGAAAGTGTACTGACGAAGGCTTTGCCATGGCGGCAGCCGAAACGGCCGCCTACACAGCCACAGCTACTGTTCATGTTCAAATGTTATTCTCTGTTGAAATTTTTGGTTGATTATTGAACTATAACCAAACCTCGACCTTGAGCCTAACATTCATTTTGACAATTATTAAAAACTATTTTTAAATTAAAAATAATTAATATAATTCAATTTTTTATATAAAAATAAAACCATTAACTTTTATTGTAAATTTTTATTTTAAAAATTGAAAATAAGAAATTGAAGTTGAATATCTTTTGAACCGAAGGAGCCTGATCATATATATATGATCTATGCATTAAAACCTTTTAGTTGATATATAATATGTATGTACAATGCATGTACATACATACACTGCGCGTCATTATATAGCTGAGAATATATAACGATTCTCATATCGAGCTTATTTGCGTGCAAGAAAGATCACATATGAGAAATGCAAGATCAGATAAAAACTACGAAGTTACGTGCAATAGGAAAATAGAAATAAGGCAAACCAAATGAGTAAAATGGCTCGAGCTTTGCAGCATCGAGAGAGTTCAATATAAAGTCCAACAGCAGACGAGGTCGAACAGCGCTCCTAATCAATTCTCACAATCATTGATTTCAAATCAAATAAATTCATTGATTTTAAACCGATGATGTGTCAGTGTGTAAAAATTTGTAAGCGTACCTTTAAGGGCCAGTACTTGTCAAATTTAAAGAGACATATCAAGGAGTGCCATACCAATGTCTACACTTCTGAGCTGGACCCGGTGAAAAGAGAGCCTCTGGAAAGGAAAAAAAAATTTGCAATCACAATGTCATCAAGCGAGGTAAAAAAAGCGTGCGTGCAATTGGTGACGGAAGAAAAAGTGCCATTACAGTTTCTTGAGTCTGCTCCATTTAAAACACTGACAAATCAAATTTATAACGGCTTAGACAAGAGTCAGATAACATCGCGGAATGTGATGCAACATCTCAGCGAAAACTATGAGCTGGAAAAGTCCGTCTTAAAAACTCGGCTAAAAAATAAGATGCTTTCTTAAAATTGACATCGCTTTCCGTCACTCTAAAGGCAAACTGGGTGTAAACGTGCAGTATTACTGATATCAAGCCATTGAAGTGAAGACATTGGGTATAATTGAGCTGCATCGGAGACACATAGGGCTCACTCTGAGCATGGAAATTGAAAACATTATGGCGGAGTTTTCCATTTCAAAAGCAGCAATTATATACTATCACTTCAGACAATGGGAAGAATATCTCAAAGGCAATCGAGTGCTTGAACGGTAACGAAGACCGAAGTGTGATCAATAATGATGTCGAAAATGAGGAGTCAATAAAAGATATACATATGTGGAAGACAAATGACCTGGTGGCAACAGAATAAACACACACTTCCACTCTATTTCGGCGCTCGATCAGGACTGAGTCTGCTTGGCTTATTCGCAATAGCTAGCGCTTATCGATAACAAAGTGTGACCTAATACTTATCGGCTAGAATGTATATCGATAAAGCAAAGACTTATACTCTAATAGATATCACAATGCAATAGTAGATTAAAGTAACTCGCAGCCAGAGTGGCCCTTCCTACTACAACTCGGCCATCCTGACATGTTGGATCCCCTGATCCAGGGTTACAGATTTAACTTAAAATTATATCAATGCCTTATGTTTTGAGCACTCCATACACCCTGATATGGATTTCGTGATACTTGGAATCCTTCAACACCTTTCAACAGAAACCTATCATTTCAACACCTTTGCTACTACATACGGTCCTTTATTCTTAGGGATCACTCTTTAGACGTCCAATCGTACTGTCTAACCATTACATAATCTCCTTTTTGTAACATTTGGCTTTTTCTTACTTCTATCATAATAGCTTCACTGTACTTCTGAGCTTGTTTCTTCCCTTATGTCTTTCAAATTCCTATCACTCATCTGTTCATTTATATCCTCTAGTTTCTCTTCATTTCGTCACAATTTCACCTTTTGCTCTATCCCAAACAACATTTTACTTGGAATCTGTTTGATACTACGATGTATAGTATTGTTCATTGTGTGCTCCACTCGCTCAACAACTACATCCCAGTGTAAACCTTTTCTGGCTCCACAGCTTTGCGATCATTGGCCCCAAACTTCTGTTTATGCGCCGACTTGCTCATTTGCTTGTGGAGAGCCCAAGGCTATTTTTAAATGTTTTATGCCACACTCCGTCATAAACTCATCAAATTCGCTAGACGTAAAAACAGCTACTTCTGTCCGATACTATACACTTAGGTCTACTGTATGACCTAAAATAATCTCTTAACGCTTTGATCACCTCTCGTGTATTCGTCGTCTTTGTTGTATATAACCTCACGAACTTTGTAAGCCCGTCCACTACTACAAATATGTGTTTGTTTGCTCTACCCGCCGCTATCGTCCACAGTGATCAATGTGTACCAACTTAAATGGTTTATCTCCTTTAGGATACTATGCAAGAATCCCTCAACTTTCCCAGTTTTCGGAGAGAATGCTACACATTTCAGACAATTTTCAATGTGATTGGTACACTTTCTTTGGCATTTTCAAACCACTAACTTTTTGAAATGGTGTCCAACATCTTGTCCTTCCGATATGCCCAAGCTCATGATATTTGTACATCACATGCCCTTCCATGTCTTCTGGTACGTAAAAAAGAATCCCTTCTCTTTGACTTCCTGTAAACAATCCTGTTTCCCATTTCTGAACATTTTGTGCTCTCTTCTCTAACACTTTCCTTAATTTTTCTATCTTTGGTCTTTGTCTGGCATATAACCAAATTATCCTCAAAACTATTAGTTTCAACCATCATAATGTTAGTACACCTGCTTAATGCATCCACATGTTACATCTAGCTTCCCGGTCTGTGCGCCAGCTCATAGTCATAACTCTGCATTTCTAGCGCCCATCTGCGTTCTAGATTTAACTCCACTTGCCTAACGTCAGAGTTAACGAATTGCAATCTGTCATTATCTTAAATCGTTTTCCTTGAGGTAGACTCTAAATCTACGCAAAGCATAAACAATTGCTTGTGTCTCCAGTTCGAAACTGTGATATTTAGCTTCCGTGTCTGTTGTTCGTTTGGAGAAATAAAATATCGGATGCAACTTTCCGTCCTCTTCCCTCTGCATCAGCACCGCTCCAAAACCTAAAGCACTTGCATCGCAATGCAGTTCGATCTCATCCTATAATCATAAATAGCTAGGACCAGTGATTGAATTAGCTTTTCTTTAAGTGTCAAAACACTTCAGTTAATTTTCCAAATTCTAAATTCTCTGTCTTTCCTTAGTAAATCGTACAGCGGCTTTTGCTATCGTCGAAAAATCCTTAATAAATCTTCTGAAATACGAGCTCAAGCCTAAAAAGCTTTGGAACTGCCTGAGTTTTGTCCGGGACCGGAAAATTTTTAATCGCTTCACCCCTTGTCATCCGCTCTGATGCCTTCACTGAACCAAAAAATCCTGCAATACTTGTCGCTCGATTGCATCGCATTTGTCCATTCGCACTTCAAGCTTGTTTTTGAGCCAATCTTGTAAGAACTTTTAAAGTTTTTAAATGTTCTTCCATATTGACACTCGCAATCATAATGTCATCCATAGTCAACGACTTTATTGTCTCTAATCAGATCTGCAAAAATTTTATTCACAAACCTTGGAACACTGCCGGGGCATTTTTACTTCCCATCGGCATTCTGAGGAATTCGAATTGACCCAAAGGTGTAACGACAGACGTAAACTTACCGACTCCTCGCTAACATAAACGTGAAAATATCCGTTTTTCAAGTCAAGCTTGAGAATACCGTTTTAACCAACTTGTCTAACAAATCGTCAATTAAAAGGCAACGGATAGTTGTCCTTCAATAAAAGCTTATTCATTTTCCGAAAATCAACACATAACCTCAGCTCATCTATTTTCTTTTCACCAACACTACTGGTGACGCATACTCTGAATCGCTTGGCCGTATAATCTCTTTTCTAAATACTCATCTAATATTTTCTGAAGTTTTTCCTTCTCCGTATATGAAAGTCGTCTTGGGGAACAACTAAAGGTTTCGCATTTTCCACTGTAATCTTCATTTCACACTTAATCAGCGGTACATCAGGCCGTTCGGCTTTTTAAATAAGTTTTCAAACATTTCCACAAATCGACATTTTTCATTTCATAACTGACATGTTCGCCGCAATTATATTCAACGCTACCATCGTCTACTACATTAATATTTAACATGTCTTTATCAAAACTTTCCACCAGTAACCCCTTTGACCTTTCTTCTCAGTTCTATTTCTTAACTTAGCATCATCTAACGTTTTATCATCCTGATCCTCATTTCTTAGCCATTGTCCGTTTTAATCGTTAACCGTCTCGCTTCATTTTCATTGGTTTTTCATATACCCGTCTTATCACCTAACAGTTGTTCCATAACAGTTTTCTTTCTTTCCTAACAGCTGCCCCTTAACAGTTGTATCCTTTTCCAGTTGCTCCATAACAGTTGTATCCTTTTTCAGTTGCTCCTTAACAGTTGTATTACTTAACAGTTGCTCTTTACCAGCTGTATCACTTAACAGTTGCTCCTTAACAGTTGTATACTTAACAGTTTTCCCTAACATTTTTTACTTCTCCTACTTTGTGTTCTATGCCTAAAACCTTGGATCAAGTTCTTCTGCTTTTCCCCTTTGGTGTTTCAAACCCAAGGTTTTTGTTTTGTGTCTTTGAGGCCTTATTTGCTTTGTTGTGTAATAAAATTGATTCTTTTCCATCAACACTGCTTACCTCCATCATTTTCAGGGTATCTGGATTTATGCTCAAACCACATGCATTCATAAAATCCCTACCCAGTGGGAACTCCATGACTCATGTGATTCATCCGGCACAGCGATTAAATCAAAATAAACTTTTTTATTAATCCTTTAACACAAAACATAAAGTTTTTCCAATTACTTTAAGTTGACTTCGGTTCAATCCGTAATATACTTAACTACTGGATACAGAAAAATATCTCTTGGCAAAAATGATTGTTTTATAAAAGAAATCGCTCCCAGAGTCTATGAGGCATTCTGTAATTAAAGATTCTTTGGCATTGTCTATGAAATAAATTTTAAAATACCTTACATATTGTTGATGTTACCCTCTTCCATTTCTGCTGGCACTGAGCAATGAAGTGCCCCATCTGGCCACATGTAGTTGATCCCGGCTCCTCTTTGGTTTGCGGCACTCCTTGGCAAAATGACCTTTCGAATTACAATTTCTGCAGCGCATCTCATTTCTGCCAAACGTCTTTGCCACCAGCGTCGCCTTGTCAGCTGCAGTCCCTTGCTTTGGGAGAGATATGTTTGCAGTGCCTTCTAACAGTGCTCCGGATCCGTAAAACATTGTATGCGCGCTTGATTACGCAAATTCTCCGACGGCACTCCTTCAATTATCTGCTCCAACAACTCATCTGTATCCACTTTGATCGTTTTGGCCAGCATCAGTTTCTCCTCCGAAATAAATAGCAAATTTCTCCCTGCAGCTGCCATTTGCGTTGCTCGAACTGGCGTCTCATGTCTGACTTGGAAATTGTACCACCAAAAGCCATGATCACATTTTCCCAAAGGTTCCAGCATGAGCTCGGGTTGGCCTGCAGCCAGCGTTGTGCGTTTTTCCTCAATTTGGTTAGCAGCAACATGCGCATGCTAGCGACATCCAAATCATACGCTTGAGCCACAACCTTGATATGCTGAATCCATCCCTGTGGCAACAATCGCCACAAAATCCATCGTCGCCTCTTTTGCTAATGCAAACTCAGTCGATGACGCCCTGTTTTTCCCGCCTTGCAGTTCCCCGCTTGTTCTTCGTCCACTGCTGCGCTGCTTCCTCTCTGTCGCTGCCGCCGCCGCCGTCGCCACTGCTTGCTATACCGTTTGCCACTGCTTGCTGTTGTTGCATTTGCGCGCCGGCCGCGCTGGCTTGGGCTTGCAGTAAAATTTTGTCGCCTTTTGCTTCTGTCCGTAACTGTTCAATTATCTGCAGCAGTTCACTTTGCTGTAGAATGTTCTCGGCTTCTGCTTGTTGTTGTTCTTGCCTCGGCGTCATCTTGAGCACTGATCGATTGTTGTTGTTGCTCACCCTCTGTATTAATGTTGATCTGGTCATTTGCCCGGGTATTCAGGACTATTTGATTTGCTGAGAGTCCCCGTTGCTGGGCTCTATTTCGGCATTAGTATCTAAGGCAGCCGCGCTGCTCTGGTGAAATTTTGTTCAGGCGCGCCACTAGCTCCGCTTTCGTGCCTTTCGTCGAAAGTCCGAGTAGCTCCAACCACTTTTCAGCTGAGTGACTTTAAAATTACACGTACCAAGTCCTCCATTTTTAGAATTCGCTCCTACTTCTGAATTTGTGGAAGACAAATGACCTGGTGGCAACAGAATAAACACTGTAGGGGTGTGGCAAAACAAATTTAACTTTTAAATATATTTGAATTATAACAGCCGTTAGCGTTCAAAAATCAACTGAACAATTTGAATGAGTTGGCAGGACCAAAAATACTAGACATGCAGTCGGTAGAAAATTTATCGATCGACAGGAACCGCAACCCTGCGTGCTGCCAAATATCGATAGCCGCTGGTGCTTCCGTTCTCTTTTCTCTTTACTGTCGGCCAAAACAGTTGTGAAAAATTAAATCTTCAAATAGTCAAGCCATCCTGTGACATTAAGATAAAATAAAGGCAATAAAGTTATCAGCGACTCGTGCGAAGAGTAATCCTAGTGATATTTCCGTGTTCGCTTGACAAATTCTGAAATAACAGGTATGTGACCAAATTCTTTTGGGAATCATATCTTATTAAGTTTTTGTATATAGGCCTTGGTGCATCTCCATCGAAAGCGGTGGCCACCATTGACCCCGGGTCGACGTCGTTGCTAACGCAGAGCGTGTGGTGGCAACCAACTTTAAGTGGTACCGTTACGTCGACGCCGGCCAAGCTGCGCTGCAAGCGAGTGCGTTCTCCTTCTTCTTGTTACATACATTGGGCTCTATCTGCGTGTCGCACGACAATATTGCGTGGTTTTTGTGGCAGAATACTGGCGGGCTACAATAAAGAGCGATTTGCACGTTGCAGTCACATCTTACGGAATTGCGTGAGTCAAGCGCAGAAAGGTGTTGCCGCAGCCAGAAGTGGATGACGCTCTGAGGAGTATTTGCCAAAGAATCTGGGCCTATCCAGCCAGCAGCTCAGCGCGCAACCACAGCTAAATAAACGTGAGAGTTTGCAGATCGGCTATTCGTTGGTTCCTAGCCTAGTGTCGGCACGTGATCATAATCCAGTTGGCTACACTATACTGCCAGCTTTTCCACTCAACACTACACCCTGCTCAACACGTTGGTCTTTACGAGACTCCAGTCTCGCCGACTATATTTTGGATTCGTCATTTAATTAATTTCATTCATTAAATTTCTTTATTAGATTAATTTAATTTTAAGTAAACAAAATCTTGGTATGGTATGTATGCGAAATACTAGCTGTTATTTTTGCCTAATTCTTTTGAAGTTCATACAGCACACCTGCCATCAACCGTCTTCAGGCCTGTCGACTTCGATGGAATTGCAGCTGCTTCGTTCGTAAGTACGGCATAGCCGCACACTGAGAATTGTGAGTTAAGATACATACTTATAACAGCTAATAGTTCCGCTCAATATCATACTTTTTAAATTTGCCATACATATACATAAGTACTTGAAACAAACATGCTTATGGCTTCTATCAATACCTAAGCATATCTGTTAAGAGTGAAATTTGAAGTTATTTTGATTTGATATATCTTTTTTGTATAAGCTGTCTCGCCTTGAAATGTATAGAGACAGCAATAGTTGGTCTAACGATATGTTAGTACAACCTCAGTGTATTTTTATAACACAAGGGATTTTTTTTATTGAATAACGTTTGTGAATTATAAAGTAAAATGAATTAAATTACTTTTAATGGGCACCTGAAGTAAATATTGTGGCATCTATATCGGGTAAAGGCAGCTAGCGGAATGTGTCTTTACAGGTTGGGCGGGTATAAGAGGAAGAACATCACCACCTCAGTTCTTCATCATAAATATATCGTTCAGCTCTTTTCTTAGTATCATCTTGTGGTTTAACCGCTTGGTTGTTCCCTCTTCCTATTATCACTCTGTCTACTTTCTTTTATTATGTGACACGGCGGCTTACTAGGTGGCAAAAGACCCACCCCACTTTCCCTGAGCACAGTCGACCCCGTAGGCAGAGTACGCCTCCAGTTTGCTGCACACTCTGATCGTGTTCGTTACATATTAAATGGCGCCCAACGTGGGGCAGAAAAAGCCGAATATACCGTATTTGTTCGTTTTATGTTAACCAATAAGAGGCCCAAACGAGGCCGAAACCAGAAAAGTGTGCGAATCCGTTTTCATTCGGGATTCTCGAGATGATTATCTCAGTGCTGATTTGGTCATGTTCATTCGTTTCATCTTAAATGAATTTGGTTATAACAAAACAGAGCATTGTTCACCCCGCGCTTCCCAAATTCCCTTCTTTTATTCCTATTCTCAACCAACCATCATCCAATCTGTTTTTGTAGTTTCAGTGCGTATGCTTGATTGTTAGGATTTTTGGATATCTGACTGTCTTTTGCGGAACCTTACCAACAATCAAGTTATATTGCTAGTACAGTAGCTAACAATAGTTAGGTACTTCTAAAACCTTTATCAGATTTTGATTTCCCTTCACCTTGGAAATTTTAGTTTTGATTTTATTGTTGATTCTCTACCAGGTGATAGATTTCTTATTTCTATAATGGAATATTTAAGCTTAAAGTAATTGAGATTGCTCTTGTTGTTATTCAGCAAGTTCCTCTTACTGTTGGCTGAAATAAAATCAATTGCTTAAACGAAATTGAGATTTTTCTTGATGGAATATTTCGTCAAGTTACTCTTTCATTTATGCAATTATTCAAAAAAATGTTTTTAGTAGTTTCAGTTTTACAAAGAGAAGACTTAAACCTATATTTATAAATAAACATAATATGATGCCGCAATTTTATGGAAGGTTAAGACCCAAACTATTTATGAAAAATATCTAAAAACAAAACAATTATCGCATTTATCTCTTACCGGTTGGTAAATCATTTATTTTATCGCTTACCGTTTGGTAAACTATTTTTTGTATCTTTCTATCGTTTTTTCGTGCCTGATTAAGGTATATCAGCTCTCAGGTTAAGATGTCAGTTCAACGCAGCCAAGAAAATTTAGCAGCAAGTGTAGCTGTTGAGCCGGTGTTGTGTAATATTTGTAAGGACACTGTGTTGATTGATAATGAGCTTGCTGAAACTCCTTGCAAGCACAAGTTTCATCGATCTTGTATGGTCATATGGTTAGGAACTAACGAATCTTGCCCTACTTGCCGACAACCGTGTACTTTGGCAGTATTAAACACTGGTGAAAGTCAGACCCTTGAACAACCATTTCAAGCTCCTAGAGCACCGCGTGGCTCTCATCGACAAGGTGCAATTTCCCGAAATAGACCCCATACTAGATCCAATAATCAGAGAAGTAACTCCTCAGTACAGACAAATAGGCAAAACTTTAACGCTGATAGGAGTACTGGACGTGATTCGTCCAACGCTTCATTTGAACCCTCGGTGGTTACTGACCAGCGAATACAGCATTTAATAACTAATTCTTTGGATACATTTCGTGCAAGTATGATCATAGCCGTGACTGACGAGATCAATTCAGCTATTCGGAATTTAAGCTTGTCAAATAACCAGCATAATATTCCTAATGAATCAGCAGCTGAGCCAAATCATTCCATGCGCTCAAATAATACACGACCAAGTAATAATATGTTTCAAGAAAGTCGTGCTTCATTAATAAGCCGAACCAACGATTCTGTTGATCGTCCGGATAAAATCGCCAGCATTATTTCAAGCTGGCAGTTAAAATTCTCAGGATCTTCTAATGACATTTCTATAGAAGACTTTATTTATAGAGTTAGCTGTTTGACTGACCAATACCTAAATGGAAATTTTAGTCTGCTATATCAATTCGCAAATACTCTCTTTTCTGGACCAGCATTACAATTTTACTGGCGGTTCCAACGCACAAATAGTCGTTCCAATTGGTCTCAACTTTGTGATAGTTTGCGAGAGAGATATAGAGATCAACGATCAGAAGAAGATATAAAAGATTCTCTTAGATCTCGTAAACAGAGAAGTGGCGAAAGTTTTGAAGACTTTTTAGACGCAATGTTGAGTATCGCGGATGCCTTGCGTGAGCCAATCTCAGATCGTGAGCTTATCGATAATATTAAGAGAAACCTTAAGCCAGAATTGAGATTAGAATTGCTCCATGTCTCTACTCCAACTTTAGCTTCTTTGCGAATTGAATGTCACAAGCATGAACAATTTTGCTTAAGCATGTCATCCAAAACCATGCCAAGACCAAACACCAACAAGCGGTTTCTAAACGAATTAGTACATGAAGAGGATTTTTTGGAAACGAACAATTCAGAATTAGCAGTCTCATCGGACATAAATGCCATTCGCTCAGTCGAAAAAACTAAGTGTTGGAATTGTGAAGAAATAGGTCACAGGTATCAAGACTGTATTAAAACCAGAAGAGTGTTCTGTTATGGATGCGGACGTCTTGATACATATAAACCCACTTGTCCTAAATGCCATCCTGAATCGGAAAACCCTCAACAGGATGTCCGCCGAGCATAATAAGTGGATGTCCTCAGAATATAGCCTCGGAACCTGTATTGGAAAATACCAATGACTCAATTATGACCCCTGACAAGACTACACAAAGCACTGATTTTGCAAATAATACCCGGTTTAAACCTTACCATGTTCGGTTGAAGGAATACAATAAGCGAAGAGCTGAAATCTTCAGCCTGAGAGTGAATTCCCTAACAAAGACTCGCTCTACAGCCCGATTGAGAACATTTTGGAAAGACAAACGCTCTATAAAGAATGTTATAGTTTCTTCTATAGTTCGTGAGAGCAATGATAGTCGTCCTTATATAGCACTCACGTTATTTAGTGAAAGATATTTAGCACTACTAGATAGTGGAGCTAATAAAAGCGTAATTGGAGGACAACTGGCTGAACGACTGCTTTCAACGAAGACCGAATTTAAAAAATTAAGAGGTGAAGTTCGCACAGCCGATGGTCAAGCTCAATATGTGTT
Organism: Lordiphosa collinella; assembly: GCA_018904265.1. Classification (NCBI taxonomy): domain Eukaryota; kingdom Metazoa; phylum Arthropoda; class Insecta; order Diptera; family Drosophilidae; genus Lordiphosa; species Lordiphosa collinella. The sequence continues at coordinate 245,969 of JAEIFV010000437.1, read as the reverse complement.
AGGAAGCCTTACTGTTCCGATAGAATATGACCTACAGCAGAAAAATGTTGAGTTTCTGATTGTACCATCAATCACACAAAACATTATCTGCGGAATGGATTTCTGGTCCACATTTGGAATCACAATTTCAAATGCTTGTGCGGTAAATGAATTAACCTGTCAAACTCACCCGTCTGATAGTATTTCTCTTAGTGCAGATGAGAGGAAAACGACTAAAATCTGTTGTAGACTTCTTCCCTTCATCTGAGAGAGAGATGGTTTAGGAAAAACAAGCCTAGTTCAACATTCTATTGATACTGGTGCGGCTAAACCCATAAAACAACGATATTATTCGTTATCCCCAGCCAAGGAACAACAATTATGCGAAGAAATCGATCGTATGATAGGGTTAGGTGTGCTTGAAGAAGCCCCCGCATCTGCATGGTCGTCCCCGGCAGTTTTAGTTTCAAAACCTGGAAAGGCAAGAGTTTGTTTGGATTCGCGGAAGGTGAATGAAGTAACCGTTAAAGACGCGTACCCAACACCTCTGATCGAAGGATTATTGAGTCGTCTTCCTCCGGTTCACTGCATTTCCAAGATCGACTTAAAAGACGCTTTCTGGCAAATTTGTTTGGACGAACAGTCTAAACCCAAAACAGCGATTACTGTCCCAAACCGCCCGCTGTATCAATTTACCAGAATGCCTTTTGGCTTAACGAACGCTCCTCAGACAATGTAGACTCATGGACCAAGTTATTCCCTATAGCATGAAGTCTCATGTGCTAGTATACTTGGATGACCTCTTAGTAATGTCTTCCACCTTTGAAGAACACCTGTCACACTTGGCTGAGGTAGCAACCCAACTTCGAAAAGCTGGTCTCACGATAAATATTGGCAAGAGTCAATTTTGTCTTAAGACAGTCGAGTACTTAGGATACATTGTGGGTGAAGGAACTTTACGAACCAACCCTAACAAGATTCAAGCCGTGTCAGACTTTCCGATACCCAAAACCAAACGTCAGCTTAAAAGATTTTTAGGCATGACTGGTTGGTATCAACGATTCCTTCCCAATTATTCTGATGTCACTTTTGCCTTAACAGAGTAAAAGGAAACACCTTTGTTGGAACGATGAGGCGCAAAAGGCTTTTCAATCAAAAACCAATACTTTGACCTCTGCTCCATTCTTATTCACCCAAATTACACAAAACCTTTTGTTGTTCAATACGACGCCTCTGGTTTTGGCGTAGGACAGTGTTGGCTCAATGCGATGAATTTGGAGTAGAACGACCTATTGCGTATATGTCAAAGAAGCTCAACAAAGCACAACGCAACGACTCGGTGACCGAGCTAGAGTGCTTAGCAGTCGTCTTAGCAATCAAAAGATTCAGGATGTATATTGAGGGTCACGAATTTACAGTGGTGACTGACCATGCAAGTATTACGCAGCAAAATGAACCAACAAGACTTGATGGCAGACTCGCACGACGGGCTCTCAAGCTACAAGGCTTCAATTTCAAAATCGAACATCGCAAAGGTAGCGAAAATATTGTAGCCGATGCTCTGTCAAAGATGTTTCGAAGAAAATCCTGAGATCGCTGCCTTGGTTATCGACGCAGGGTCCCGAAATAGACTTAAGTTCGGAAGCGTTCAATTCCAATGAAATATGCTGAGCTAAAGGGATCGTTTTAATAAAGCAAACTTACCAGATTTTTCTGGGTGTGGTGGATGAGTTCCGATACGATTGACCAGAATTCCCTCAGTAAACAGAATGATGGTTCTTGGAAGCTTTGTGCACCATCTCAACTGCGTGAAAGTGTGATCAAGTCGGCAATGATCCACCTACCTCCTCCCATTGTGGAATAGCTAAGTGCTTAGAGCATATAAGACGAAAGTTTTATTGGCCTCGAATGGTAGTAGATGTTCGTACATATATATAGGCAACTGCGAGCTATGCAAAACCTCAAACATCCCACACAAGCACTTAAGACCCCAATGGGAAAGCAAGCTATGAGTGAAAAGACCATTTCAATGGCTCTTTATGTGGACTTCATTGGTCCATTTCGTACAAAAAGAGGAAATATTGGTATTCATTATAATTGGACCACTTCTCGAAATTTACATTTCTTAAGCCAATAAAAGTTTAATTCAAAGATTATAGTTTCGTTCATGAAAGAGGATATATTTGATTGTTATGGAGTCCCCAGGCTCAGGAGTGATAATGGCACTCAATTTAAAAGCCATGATTTTACTACATTTCTCACTAAGCATGGCGTGGAACATGTTCGTGCTGCTTACTCACCTCAATCAAATGCTGCAGAACGAGTTAACGATCGATGCTGCGTTAAGATCATACGACCAGAGGGAATGGATTTCCGGTGGTTCAGCAGTATAACCGTGTGCACTACGAAACCACATCCATCCAGTCCATTGGTCAGTCTCCATATTTTGTAGTATTTCGGTCAACATATGCTGACCCATGGGAAAGACTAACACATTTGTTAAAAAGCTATGTTTGCTAAGCGAAGGCTCTGCCAGATTGGCCGTGCTGACGAGTTTACGAAAATACGTTCTGAGATACAAAAGCAATTCTGCATGTTTCCTGTGACCAATCAGCGAACATATAATCTGGCCTTGGTGCATCTCCATCGAGCGGTGGCCACCATTGACCCCGGGTCGACGTGGTTGCTAACGCAGAGCGTGTGGTGGTAACCAACTTTGGTGAGTACCGTTACGTCGACGCCGGCCAAAGCTGCGCTGCAAGCGAGTGCGTTCTCCTCTTGTTAAGCATACATTGGGCCTATCTGCGTGTCGCACGACAATATTGCGTAGTTTTTGTGGCAGAGTACTGGCGGGTTACCATAAAGAGCGATTTGCACGTTGCAGTCACATCTTACGGAATTGCGTGAGTCAAGCGCAGAAAGGTGTTGCCGCAGCTTTGGGTGGATGACGCTCTGAGGAGTATTTCTTTTTCAAAGAATCTGGGCCTATCCAGCCAGCAGCTCAGCGCGCAACCACAGCTGAATAATCGTGAGAGTTTGCAGATCGGATATTCCTTGGTTCCTAGCCTATTGTCGGCCCGTGATCATAAACCATTTGGCTACACTATACTGCCAGCTTTTCCACTCAACACTACACCCTGCTCAACACGTTGGTCTTTTCGAGACTCCAGTCTCGTGTAGACTATATTTTTGATTCTTAATTTTAATTAATTTCATTCATTAAATTTCTTGATTAGATTAATTTTAAGTAAACAAAATCTTTGGTATGGTATGTATGCGAAATACTAGCTGTTATTTTTGCCTAATTCTCGGGAAGTTTATACAGCACACCTGCCATCAACCGTCTTCAGGCCTGTCGACTTCGATGGAATTGCAGCTGCTTGTTCGTAAGGCCGGCATAGCTGCACACTGAGAATTGTGAGTTAAGATACATACTTATAACAGCTAATAGTTCCGCTCAATATCATACTTTTTTAAATTGGCCATACATATACATAAGTACTTTTGAAACGAACATGCTTATGGCTTCTATCAATACCTAAGCATATCTGTTACGAGTGAAATTGAAGTTATTTGATTTGATATATTCTTTGTATAAGCTGTCTCGCCTGAAATGTATAGAGACAGCACAAGTTGGTCTAACGATATGTTAGTTACAACCTCAGTGTATTTTTATAACACAAGGGATTTTTTTTGGGATTGAAAACGTTTGTGAATTATAAAGTAAAATGAATTAAATTACTTTTAATGGGCAACCTGAAATAAATATTGTGGCATCTATATTGCAAAAGGCATATTGGAATGTGTCTTAATGCTTGGGCGGGTGGCAGAGGAAGAACACCACCTCAGTTCTTCATCATAAATATATCGTTCAGCTCTTTTCTTAGTATCATCTTGTGGTTTAACCGCTTGGTTGTTCCCTTTTCCTATTATCACTCTGTCTACTTTCTTTATTATGTGACACGGCGGCTTACTAGGTGGCAAAAGACCCACCCCACTTTCCTGAGCACAGTCGACCCCGTTAGGCAGAGTGGTCGCCCAGCGTTTGCTAAAATACCTGATCGTGCCTGTTACAACCGGTAAGAAAATAAAAATCATTTGATATATGACAAAGTCATGGGCGTATAAGGGAGTGTTTGTAATGATAATGATAATGATAATGATAATGATAATGATAATGATAATGATAATGATAATGATAATGATAATGATAATGATAATGATAATGATAATGATAATGATAATGATAATGATAATGATAATGATAATGATAATGATAATGATAATGATAATGATAATGATAATGATAATGATAATGATAATGATAATGATAATGATAATGATAATGATAATGATAATGATAATGATAATGATAATGATAATGATAATGATAATGATAATGATAATGATAATGATAATGATAATGATAATGATAATGATAATGATAATGATAATGATAATGATAATTTTTTTTTTTTTTTTTTTTTTTTTGGGGTGAGGAGGGGAAAATGCCTTATGCATTTCCTAGACTGCCGTCGCAGTAGGGTATGTGGGACTCCCACCCACTAAAAACCCCCCTCAAATCGAGCCTTAATCCACTTCGGAAAAGCTTTCGCATTACTTCAAAGTGGGCTCATTTACGCGCCAAGCGCTCCAATCTTTTGTCTGCGTCCAGACCCCCCTACTCTATGTCCTTTCATCCAAGGCTTTCTTCTTCAGTCGTAGAATTTCTCCAACGAAGTTTGCTACTGCTGTCCAGTACTCTTGGCTACTAGTCATTTTGGCAACAATGTTCTCTGGTGTAATATGTCCAATCAACTGCGATAGACTCAAACGTTTTGAGGCAAAACGTTCACAGTGAAAGACTGTATGCTCTACGCTGTCCAATTCGGCGTCGCCATATACGCAACTAGGCGTTGTTCTTTTCCCTATCTTGTGCAGATAGGTGCCAAAGTATCCGTGTCCTGTTAGCATTTGTGTAATGTAGTAGTCCACATCACCGTGCTTTCTTTGGACCCATTCTCTAACGTCTGGTATGAGCCTGGCCGTCCACCTTCCAGTGCTCTCGACTGCCCATCTGTCTTGCCACTGCGCAATAGTTTCTTCTCTGCATTGTACTGTGGCTTCTCTCGTTTGTCGCATCGTATAGATCTGCTTGCGCTCTCTCGCTAGTAGGTCGATCGGGATCACTCCTGCAATGACTTGTGCTGCCGCTCCTGATACCGTGCGGTATGCACTAATTATCCTCAGCGCAGCTGTCCTTTGGACTGCAAGCAGTGGATTCAATCTGCATTTTGCCTTCAGAGTATCTGCCCAGACCTCGCTGCCATACAGCAAGATGGCATTATTTACCTCCATCAAGAGTTTCCGTCTAGACTGGATCGGTCCTCCAGTGTTTGCCATTAGCCTGCTGAGCGACTTTGTAGTCATTGCAGCCCTGGACTTAGCATGCTGTATCTGTGCTCCAAAAGTTAATTTTGAGTCAAGCCTGACTCCCAGGTATTTGATCACGCTCTGTGCCCGTACCATACTCTCATCAACTCTCAAGTCGACCTCTAGCGGGATCTGTCGTCTGGTGACCAACAGTAATTCTGTTTTCTCTGTCGCCAGCTGTAAGCCGTGCGAATCCAGCCAGTCCTTAACTCGTATCATCACCTGTGTAAGTTTACGCTGTGCGTACTTAGTGTCCCGCGCCGTTATGACTGCTACTATGTCATCTGCATATCCAACTAGGAAGGTGTCCTCAGGCATTTCAAGTCGGAGAATTTCGTCGTAGCTAATGTTCCACAGTTCCGGTCCTAGGATAGATCCCTGTGCTGCTCCCGATGTGATTTGTATGCATTTTTCGCCTACTTTAGTTTGGTAAATCAATTTACGGTTTTCAAGGTAGCTACTTATTATACGCAATAGGTATTCGGGGATTTTAAATCGCTCCTTAAGTGCCACAATCATATTTTCCCATTTTACACTGTTGAATGCGTTCTTCACATCTAAAGTTGCGAGCAATACAACGGGTCGAGAGAGGTGATTTCCTCGCTGACTTGCCTGCGCCGCTTGAACAACCTCCAGAATGGCTCCGGTTGTAGATCTGCCTGGCCTAAAACCGTGCTGCCTCGGGGAGAGGCCGCCAGCGCTTTCGATTGCCGCTGCTAATCTGGGCTTGATCAGCTTTTCCAGTAGCTTTCCCGTTGTATTGAGCATACATAGTGGTCGATAAGCAGATGGTGTGGTGGGATCACCTTTGCCTTTGCTTATTAGTACCAGCCGTTGTACTTTCCAGGTGTCAGGAAATACTCCATTCCGGATACACGCGTTGTACATATCCAAGAGGGTGAGTGGTCGACTCTCTGTGATTGCCTTAAGAACTTCTGCAGGGATATTGTCTGGTCCCGGTGCTTTCCTGTTCTTTAGGCTTTTTGCCGCTCTAACAAGTTCGTCCTCGGTAAAGGGTTGCACTTGTCCATCAATTGAATGAGGCATTTCTGGCCTGATCGGATGGGGAGGAAACAGTGCTTTGACAATGTTGTCCATTTGTTGTTCCTCTATATCTGGAAATGAGCTTTTTGTCCTGAGCTTTTTCATCACAATTTTATAGCCAAGACCCCATGGATCGGTATTTACGTCTTTGCATAGGGCTTTCCATTTCTCTTGCTTGCTGTTACGGATGGCGATATTTAGGTCCTTCTTTGCGCTTCTGTACTGGTCCTCCTGGGCGATGAAATCACCCCTACGTCTCGCTCTAGTCAAGCAGCGCCTTTTCCTGATGCACGTTTCTCTTAATGTTTTTATTTCCTCCGTCCACCAGTATACTTCTTGTCCATTTCTGCGTCTGTTACCAGTTTTTGGCATTGCGGCATCACAAGCTTTTTTTATGGTTAACATAGTATTGTTGACTATACTTTCTACTCTAGCAGAATCCTGTGCCTCAGTTGCTCTTCTGTCAATTTCTTCTATCAGAAGGGTTTTGTTCAGTCGGTTTACGTTCCACCTGTGACTGCGTATAGTGCCATTTGAAGCCGCGTTCCTTGTCCTGGTTTCCCTTAGGATGTAAGATATGTACTCATGGTCACTTCCATTATAAGTATCTAGGACTTTCCAGTCTGCAATTTTATGGGCCAAGTTTTCTGACACCAGAGTTATATCCGGGATCGTGCCGACGGTTCCCGCTCGCCTGAAAGTAGCGGTTGCACCAACATTCGCGACTGCCAGTCCCAGTCGTGCAGCCATATCAAGCACTCTGCGCCCTCTGGAGTCGGTTGATGGCATACCCCACTCTTCCGCTCTCGAATTAAAGTCGCCCGCTACAATAAGGTTTCCCGTTATTTGCCTTGCGGTGTCTTCAATGTCATCCAGTTTGTCCTGAAATGTTTGTATGTCGTCACTTGGAGTTAGGTAGCAGCTAAATATATTGCAGTCTCCGACTTGCGCCAGTACGTAGCCCCTACCTCGATCGTCCCTCAGATGCCGCACATTACTAAGTACTGGAATCCATATTGCAGCAGTTTTGGTTTCGTCTTCTAGCCAGGCGCCATTTTCTTTTCGCTTATACTGCTCGCTTATTATTACTAGATCTGCTTTCTCCTCCAGAACTATTTGAGAGAGAAGAGCGTCTGCTGTCCTACTTCTATGTAAGTTAGCTTGGAGAACTTTCATTTTGGTTCTTTCCTCTTACTGGCAGCGCAGTTACTCGCACCTGGGAAGTGATTTAGGTCTTTGAGCTTCTCGTGAGCACATATACAGCATCTTGGTGGCTTTGTGCAACTTTTTATTTTGTGGCCGCTTTCTCCGCACCTAATACAGAGATCCTTTCGGTCCGGTCCGTTGCAGTCCATCTGTAAGTGGCCTACGCCAAGGCATTTGAAACATCGTTTGATGTCGATGCGCCGTACTACTCTGCAGCGCGTCCATCCTATTTTTATTCTCTGTTCCTTCAGAATTTTAGCTGCGTCTTCGGTAGGCAGTGTAACAAAGGCTCGCCTTTGCTCTGCGCTGTTTACACCAGTCAGGTGGACTTGAAAGTCTTGACTGTGGTCACCTATAGCTGCTCTAACAGCAGACACAACTTCCTCCTCCTGTGTCAGGCTGTCTAGGTCCCGTATCTCTAGTTTTGTTTGTGGCTTAAGTACCTTGACTGAAGCTCTCTCCTTAAGCGTGTCTTTGATGGTCTCATAGAACTTTTGGATCTTACTCCCCTTGGTCAGCTCCAGTAACATATCCCCGGATTTGGTCTTCCTGACCGAGCGGATGGTGCTGTCAGCTTCGTCTGGCTTGACGTTTTTCCGCAGGTCCCTTAGAACCTCTGCGTAGCTCTTGCCTTCTGCAGGCTTAACTAGCACCGCATCTGGGCGACTTCGCGTCCTCGAACTGCTGGGTTTCTTTTTAATCCTTTTGTCTTCGTGATTCCTGTTGTTGCCAACTACAGTCGCTTTATCGCTTTTTTGTTGTGGTTTCCCCTTGTTGCGGGTCACGGTCTGGAATCCATCATTAGGTTCCTTACCTTTTACCTTCTTGTTATTGTCTTGCGCTGCTGGACTAGTAGCGGTCCTCTTTTGGATGGACGACACTGGTGTATCGCTTCCTTCTCGATCTGGATTTTTAGAGAACTTATTAAGTTCCAAACCTCTTTCTTTTTCGGCAGTTTTCCAGCTCTTTCTATAGCTTCCGATAACATCAAAGAGCTCACTTAGCTCCGAAGCGCCGTCCTTTACGTCCATGCTTATGTTTCTCTGCCTTAGCATGGCATGCTTCATTCTCCGAAGCACCGTTCTGCACTTTGCAAGCGATTCTTCCTCTAGAGCTTGCATCTTATATATTAGCTCCTGCCGTGGGGAGCTATGCGTTTTCACTGCCCCTTGGTATGGAGCAGGAGTTTGCATTTCTGGGGGCGGGACCACTGTGGCTACATAGGCTGAACTGGGTGGTTGCCTATCCTCGGGTGATTGCGCTGCCTTCGGGGTTTCCTGAGTCGAGGGGCTCGGAATTACCTCATCAATACCTGCCATTTTTTGTAATGGCGACCTCTTCATTAGACTGCTTTTTCCAAAAGCTTCTCTCTCCTTATTTTTTTGTTGATCAATGGTGTTCATGCTATATGGGTCCAAACTTCAAGCCGCTATCTCGTCACATATATACAGTTGCCCAAGAAGTCCCCATGGGTCCCTTTGCAAGCAGTGAGGTTCATGCGAGGGTTGACACAAGACTTTATGGGACCTTGTGTTCAGAGCCAGGACGGGCACTAAGCAGGAGTCATCTCAACTGCACCTGTATCATTGACTTAACGATGATGTGATTTGAACGTACTTGAAGACTCGCTACGTTTTAATAGGACGGAGGTGCCTGCAACATTAGCCCAACAGCCATTTCGCCAGGGGTTCAATCTGGTTACTGAAGTGTTAGAATGCCTTAGTCATCAGCAGATTCGCCTTCTCACCTTAGCAAGTATGATGCCGGATGACATCGATACCAGTGCCCGGGGTCGCCACGTGGAGGCGGTGAGCTGCTTGGAGTCAGCCTGACAACGTGATGCACTTTGCCATACAGGCTGAACCCCCGACCCCATAAATGATAATGATAATGATAATGAATAATGATAATGATAATGATAATGATAATGATAATGATAATGATAATGATAATGATAATGATAATGATAATGATAATGATAATGATAATGATAATGATAATGATAATGATAATGATAATGATAATGATAATGATAATGATAATGATAATGATAATGATAATGATAATGATAATGATAATGATAATGATAATGATAATGATAATGATAATGATAATGATAATGATAATGATAATGATAATGATAATGATAATGATAATGATAATGATAATGATAATGATAATGATAATGATAATGATAATGATAATGATAATGATAATGATGAAGATAATGATAAGATAAGATAAGATAAGATAAGATAAGATAATGTAGATAGTGTAATGATTTTGATAATGATAATGATAATGATAATGATAATGATATGATAATGATAATGATAATGATAATGATAAGATAGATGAATGATAATGATAATGATAATGATAATGATAATGATAATGATAATGATAATGATAATGATAATGATAATGATAATGATAATGATAATGATAATGTAATGATAATGATAATGATAATGATAATGATAATGATAATGATAATGATTGTTGTATTGATAATGATAATGATAATGATAATGATAATGATAATGATAATGATAATGATAATGATAATGATAATGATAATGATAATGATAATGATAATGATAATGATAATGATAATGATAATGATAATGATAATGATAATGATAATGATAATGATAATGATAATGATAATGATAACTGAATCTGTTTTTGAAATACTGGGCTTGACAGCTGCGAAGCGCGCCGAATACGCTGTAGTATTTACTGAACTTAAAGCAAAGCTACACAACAAACAGAAAGTTTGCCAACACCGTAAATGGTCAGTATGTGACGTTTGCCAAAGCCACTAAAACAAATTTGGGTTTCTAAAAAAACTAACTCTTATTAACATGAAATAAAGTCGGTCAAGCCCGTATATACTCTGTACCAACGAAAGTGTACGCTCAGTATGAATTTTGATGCTGCAGTGGCAGCAGTAAGCAGCGATACTGCTTCCAACACTCTTTTTGCTCATATCTCGACAACCTTTCATCCGATCATTGTGATTCCTTTGGCAAGTCGATAAATAATTTTAACTAGAAAACATGTCCAGAAGAAACGACCCTTCTATCTTTAAAACAGTGACTGATATGACGTTTTTTCTCAAATTGCGGGGGCGGTGCCGAAAATTGGAAAAAAAATAAACTTGATCTGCCTGCAAGTAAAAAGAAGCATATGTCCCATACATGTCAAACCTCTATATACTGTTAAATGCAAAACAACATCTTTAAGATTTGCAAATAATGTTTTTTGACAACAACAACAATTCAAATAAATTTCTTAAATCAAACTTTCTCTTTAAATTAATTAAGCAAGATCGTCTTCATTTTTGGTTCATTCAACCAATCAAAATCTTTCAAGTGACTTCTAGCCGCTTTTTTAAAATTTCTCTCCTGCCGTATTTGGCAAATCCACAAACAAAAACAATTCAACAGACTCAACGGGGGTGGTTTGCGCTCGGTCATGTGTACAGAGAACGAGAGAGAGAAAGAGAGAAAAAGAGAGCAAGTTTGCTACCCTTCAGTACTCAGCATTAGTGAATCACCAAAGATTCACCGATGATTGGTCAGAGGTATCGATGAATCATTGGTGACCTCGGGAACAAGGCATGAATTTGACGATGCATGAATTCTAGAACTGAAGGGTACGATCAAACACATGCACGCAAATAGCCGTCGAATCCCTTCAGTTCTAGAATTCATGCATCGTAATTCATGCCTTGTTCCCGCATCTGCTTTGACGTCGACGTCGGCAGAACAGAAATTTTGTGTCTATTTGTTGTTGCAAATTTACCTATTGCAGTCACAAAATAAATAGCCGTCGCGCTGTGACACACAGGCTATCGCCAAACGAAAAGTTTGCATACCCTTCAAATTTACCGAACATTAAAACCATATTTTATATGTATATTAAAGAATTTTGAATAAGTGGATTGCACTGGGATCGTTAGTGGAATAGCCCCAATATAGACTTTTATTATTATTATCCCAAAATAAATCATTTATTTGGGACAATACTTCTTACACAAATACTTCTTAAGTCGGATATGCCCTTACATAATATGAGTTGAAAAGGGGATCGCGTGTGTGAATCATCGATGAATCGATTCGGGAATTCATGAGTGACTCACCCATAAACTGTCATGCGTGAACGCCTAGGACATGCCAATGTCTATTCATAATTTGTATGGGAGGTCAACTATGATTCATCGATACCTCTGACCAAATGGTGAATCTCTGGTGATTCACTAATGCTGAGTACTGAAGGGTAGTCTATGTTTTGTAAGTGTGTATGCATGTCCAAAGGCAGAAATTGGAGTGTAGAACCCCTTCACAAGCATTAGTGATCGATGAATCATAGGTGACCTCCAGCTAACAACCACAGCTAAATAAACGTGAGAGTTTGCAGATCGGCTATTCGTTGGTTCCTAGCCTTACAGTGTCGTCACGTGATCATAAAACCATTTGGCTACACTATACTGCCAGCTTTTCCACTCAACACTACACCCTGCTCAACACGTTGGTCTTTTCGAGACTCCAGTCTCGCAGACTATATTTTGGATTCTTAATTTTAATTAATTTCATTCATTAAATTTCTTTATTAGATTAATTTAATTTTAAGTAAACAAAATCTGGTATGGTATGTATGCGAAATACTAGCTAGTTACTTTTGCTTAATTCTTTTGAAGTTTATACAGCACACCTGCCATCAACCGTCTTCAGGCCCGTCGACTTCGATGGAATTGCAGCTGCTTGTTCGTAAGTACGGTATACAGCCGCACACTGAGAATTGAGTTAAGATACATACTTATAACAGCTAATAGTTCCGCTCAATATCATACTTTTTAAATTTGCCATACATATACATAAGTACTTGAAACAAACATGCTTATGGCTTCTATCAATACCTAAGCATATCTGTTACGAGTGAAATTTGAAGTTATTTTGATTTGATATATCTTTTGTATAAGCTGTCTCGCCTTGAAATGTATAGAGACAGCAATAGTTGGTCTAACGATATGTTATTAATAATGATAATGATAATGATAATGATAATGATAATGATAATGATAATGATAATGATAATGATAATGATAATGATAATGATAATGATAATGATAATGATAATGATAATGATAATGATAATGATAATGATAATGATAATGATAATGATAATGATAATGATAATGATAATGATAATGATAATGATAATGATAATGATAATGATAATGATAATGATAATGATAATGATAATGATAATGATAATGATAATGATAATGATAATGATAATGATAATGATAATGATAATGATAATGATAATGATAATGATAATGATTTTTTTTTTTTTTTTTTTTTTTTGGGGTGAGGAGGGGGAAAATGCCTTATGCATTTCCTAGACTGCCGTCGCAGTAGGGTATGTGGGACTCCCACCCACTAAAAACCCCCCCTCAAATCGAGCCTTAATCCACTTCGGAAAAGCTTTCGCATTACTTCAAAGTGGGCTCATTTACGCGCCAAGCGCTCCAATCTTTTGTCTGCGTCCAGACCCCCCTACTCTATGTCCTTTCATCCAAGGCTTTCTTCTTCAGTCGTAGAATTTCTCCAACGAAGTTTGCTACTGCTGTCCAGTACTCTTGGCTACTAGTCATTTTGGCAACAATGTTCTCTGGTGTAATATGTCCAATCAACTGCGATAGACTCAAACGTTTTGAGGCAAAACGTTCACAGTGAAAGACTGTATGCTCTACGCTGTCCAATTCGGCGTCGCCATATACGCAACTAGGCGTTGTTCTTTTCCCTATCTTGTGCAGATAGGTGCCAAAGTATCCGTGTCCTGTTAGCATTTGTGTAATGTAGTAGTCCACATCACCGTGCTTTCTTTGGACCCATTCTCTAACGTCTGGTATGAGCCTGGCCGTCCACCTTCCAGTGCTCTCGACTGCCCATCTGTCTTGCCACTGCGCAATAGTTTCTTCTCTGCATTGTACTGTGGCTTCTCTCGTTTGTCGCATCGTATAGATCTGCTTGCGCTCTCTCGCTAGTAGGTCGATCGGGATCACTCCTGCAATGACTTGTGCTGCCGCTCCTGATACCGTGCGGTATGCACTAATTATCCTCAGCGCAGCTGTCCTTTGGACTGCAAGCAGTGGATTCAATCTGCATTTTGCCTTCAGAGTATCTGCCCAGACCTCGCTGCCATACAGCAAGATGGCATTATTTACCTCCATCAAGAGTTTCCGTCTAGACTGGATCGGTCCTCCAGTGTTTGCCATTAGCCTGCTGAGCGACTTTGTAGTCATTGCAGCCCTGGACTTAGCATGCTGTATCTGTGCTCCAAAAGTTAATTTTGAGTCAAGCCTGACTCCCAGGTATTTGATCACGCTCTGTGCCCGTACCATACTCTCATCAACTCTCAAGTCGACCTCTAGCGGGATCTGTCGTCTGGTGACCAACAGTAATTCTGTTTTCTCTGTCGCCAGCTGTAAGCCGTGCGAATCCAGCCAGTCCTTAACTCGTATCATCACCTGTGTAAGTTTACGCTGTGCGTACTTAGTGTCCCGCGCCGTTATGACTGCTACTATGTCATCTGCATATCCAACTAGGAAGGTGTCCTCAGGCATTTCAAGTCGGAGAATTTCGTCGTAGCTAATGTTCCACAGTTCCGGTCCTAGGATAGATCCCTGTGCTGCTCCCGATGTGATTTGTATGCATTTTTCGCCTACTTTAGTTTGGTAAATCAATTTACGGTTTTCAAGGTAGCTACTTATTATACGCAATAGGTATTCGGGGATTTTAAATCGCTCCTTAAGTGCCACAATCATATTTTCCCATTTTACACTGTTGAATGCGTTCTTCACATCTAAAGTTGCGAGCAATACAACGGGTCGAGAGAGGTGATTTCCTCGCTGACTTGCCTGCGCCGCTTGAACAACCTCCAGAATGGCTCCGGTTGTAGATCTGCCTGGCCTAAAACCGTGCTGCCTCGGGGAGAGGCCGCCAGCGCTTTCGATTGCCGCTGCTAATCTGGGCTTGATCAGCTTTTCCAGTAGCTTTCCCGTTGTATTGAGCATACATAGTGGTCGATAAGCAGATGGTGTGGTGGGATCACCTTTGCCTTTGCTTATTAGTACCAGCCGTTGTACTTTCCAGGTGTCAGGAAATACTCCATTCCGGATACACGCGTTGTACATATCCAAGAGGGTGAGTGGTCGACTCTCTGTGATTGCCTTAAGAACTTCTGCAGGGATATTGTCTGGTCCCGGTGCTTTCCTGTTCTTTAGGCTTTTTGCCGCTCTAACAAGTTCGTCCTCGGTAAAGGGTTGCACTTGTCCATCAATTGAATGAGGCATTTCTGGCCTGATCGGATGGGGAGGAAACAGTGCTTTGACAATGTTGTCCATTTGTTGTTCCTCTATATCTGGAAATGAGCTTTTTGTCCTGAGCTTTTTCATCACAATTTTATAGCCAAGACCCCATGGATCGGTATTTACGTCTTTGCATAGGGCTTTCCATTTCTCTTGCTTGCTGTTACGGATGGCGATATTTAGGTCCTTCTTTGCGCTTCTGTACTGGTCCTCCTGGGCGATGAAATCACCCCTACGTCTCGCTCTAGTCAAGCAGCGCCTTTTCCTGATGCACGTTTCTCTTAATGTTTTTATTTCCTCCGTCCACCAGTATACTTCTTGTCCATTTCTGCGTCTGTTACCAGTTTTTGGCATTGCGGCATCACAAGCTTTTTTTATGGTTAACATAGTATTGTTGACTATACTTTCTACTCTAGCAGAATCCTGTGCCTCAGTTGCTCTTCTGTCAATTTCTTCTATCAGAAGGGTTTTGTTCAGTCGGTTTACGTTCCACCTGTGACTGCGTATAGTGCCATTTGAAGCCGCGTTCCTTGTCCTGGTTTCCCTTAGGATGTAAGATATGTACTCATGGTCACTTCCATTATAAGTATCTAGGACTTTCCAGTCTGCAATTTTATGGGCCAAGTTTTCTGACACCAGAGTTATATCCGGGATCGTGCCGACGGTTCCCGCTCGCCTGAAAGTAGCGGTTGCACCAACATTCGCGACTGCCAGTCCCAGTCGTGCAGCCATATCAAGCACTCTGCGCCCTCTGGAGTCGGTTGATGGCATACCCCACTCTTCCGCTCTCGAATTAAAGTCGCCCGCTACAATAAGGTTTCCCGTTATTTGCCTTGCGGTGTCTTCAATGTCATCCAGTTTGTCCTGAAATGTTTGTATGTCGTCACTTGGAGTTAGGTAGCAGCTAAATATATTGCAGTCTCCGACTTGCGCCAGTACGTAGCCCCTACCTCGATCGTCCCTCAGATGCCGCACATTACTAAGTACTGGAATCCATATTGCAGCAGTTTTGGTTTCGTCTTCTAGCCAGGCGCCATTTTCTTTTCGCTTATACTGCTCGCTTATTATTACTAGATCTGCTTTCTCCTCCAGAACTATTTGAGAGAGAAGAGCGTCTGCTGTCCTACTTCTATGTAAGTTAGCTTGGAGAACTTTCATTTTGGTTCTTTCCTCTTACTGGCAGCGCAGTTACTCGCACCTGGGAAGTGATTTAGGTCTTTGAGCTTCTCGTGAGCACATATACAGCATCTTGGTGGCTTTGTGCAACTTTTTATTTTGTGGCCGCTTTCTCCGCACCTAATACAGAGATCCTTTCGGTCCGGTCCGTTGCAGTCCATCTGTAAGTGGCCTACGCCAAGGCATTTGAAACATCGTTTGATGTCGATGCGCCGTACTACTCTGCAGCGCGTCCATCCTATTTTAATTCTCTGTTCCTTCAGAATTTTAGCTGCGTCTTCGGTAGGCAGTGTAACAAAGGCTCGCCTTTGCTCTGCGCTGTTTACACCAGTCAGGTGGACTTGAAAGTCTTGACTGGGGTCACCTATAGCTGCTCTAACAGCAGACACAACTTCCTCCTCCTGTGTCAGGCTGTCTAGGTCCCGTATCTCTAGTTTTGTTTGTGGCTTAAGTACCTTGACTGAAGCTCTCTCCTTAAGCGTGTCTTTGATGGTCTCATAGAACTTTTGGATCTTACTCCCCTTGGTCAGCTCCAGTAACATATCCCCGGATTTGGTCTTCCTGACCGAGCGGATGGTGCTGTCAGCTTCGTCTGGCTTGACGTTTTTCCGCAGGTCCCTTAGAACCTCTGCGTAGCTCTTGCCTTCTGCAGGCTTAACTAGCACCGCATCTGGGCGACTTCGCGTCCTCGAACTGCTGGGTTTCTTTTTAATCCTTTTGTCTTCGTGATTCCTGTTGTTGCCAACTACAGTCGCTTTATCGCTTTTTTGTTGTGGTTTCCCCTTGTTGCGGGTCACGGTCTGGAATCCATCATTAGGTTCCTTACCTTTTACCTTCTTGTTATTGTCTTGCGCTGCTGGACTAGTAGCGGTCCTCTTTTGGATGGACGACACTGGTGTATCGCTTCCTTCTCGATCTGGATTTTTAGAGAACTTATTAAGTTCCAAACCTCTTTCTTTTTCGGCAGTTTTCCAGCTCTTTCTATAGCTTCCGATAACATCAAAGAGCTCACTTAGCTCCGAAGCGCCGTCCTTTACGTCCATGCTTATGTTTCTCTGCCTTAGCATGGCATGCTTCATTCTCCGAAGCACCGTTCTGCACTTTGCAAGCGATTCTTCCTCTAGAGCTTGCATCTTATATATTAGCTCCTGCCGTGGGGAGCTATGCGTTTTCACTGCCCCTTGGTATGGAGCAGGAGTTTGCATTTCTGGGGGCGGGACCACTGTGGCTACATAGGCTGAACTGGGTGGTTGCCTATCCTCGGGTGATTGCGCTGCCTTCGGGGTTTCCTGAGTCGAGGGGCTCGGAATTACCTCATCAATACCTGCCATTTTTTGTAATGGCGACCTCTTCATTAGACTGCTTTTTCCAAAAGCTTCTCTCTCCTTATTTTTTTGTTGATCAATGGTGTTCATGCTATATGGGTCCAAACTTCAAGCCGCTATCTCGTCACATATATACAGTTGCCCAAGAAGTCCCCATGGGTCCCTTTGCAAGCAGTGAGGTTCATGCGAGGGTTGACACAAGACTTTATGGGACCTTGTGTTCAGAGCCAGGACGGGCACTAAGCAGGAGTCATCTCAACTGCACCTGTATCATTGACTTAACGATGATGTGATTTGAACGTACTTGAAGACTCGCTACGTTTTAATAGGACGGAGGTGCCTGCAACATTAGCCCAACAGCCATTTCGCCAGGGGTTCAATCTGGTTACTGAAGTGTTAGAATGCCTTAGTCATCAGCAGATTCGCCTTCTCACCTTAGCAAGTATGATGCCGGATGACATCGATACCAGTGCCCGGGGTCGCCACGTGGAGGCGGTGAGCTGCTTGGAGTCAGCCTGGATGGATCGTGATGCACTTTGCCATACAGGCTGAACCCCCGACCCCATAATGATAATGATAATGATAATGATAATGATAATGATAATGATAATGATAATGATAATGATAATGATAATGATAATGATAATGATAATGATAATGATAATGATAATGATAATGATAATGATAATGATAATGATAATGATAATGATAATGATAATGATAATGATAATGATAATGATAATGATAATGATAATGATAATGATAATGATAATGATAATGATAATGATAATGATAATGATAATGATAATGATAATGATAATGATAATGATAATGATAATGATAATGATAATGATAATGATAATGATAATGATAATGATAATGATAATGATAATGATAATGATAATGATAATGATAATGATAATGATAATGATAATGATAATGATAATGATAATGATAATGATAATGATAATGATAATGATAATGATAATGATAATGATAATGATAATGATAATGATAATGATAATGATAATGATAATGATAATGATAATGATAATGATAATGATAATGATAATGATAATGATAATGATAATGATAATGATAATGATAATGATAATGATAATGATAATGATAATGATAATGATAATGATAATGATAATGATAATGATAATGATAATGATAATGATAATGATAATGATAATGATAATGATAATGATAATGATAATGATAATGATAATGATAATGATAATGATAATGATAATGATAATGATAATGATAATGATAATGATAATGATAATGATAATGATAATGATAATGATAATGATAATGATAATGATAATGATAATGATAATGATAATGATAATGATAATGATAATGATAATGATAATGATAATGATAATGATAATGATAATGATAATGATAATGATAATGATAATGATAATGATAATGATAATGATAATGATAATGATAATGATAATGATAATGATAATGATAATGATAATGATAATGATAATGATAATGATAATAATGAACTTAAAGCAAAGCTACACAACAAACAGAAAGTTTGCCAACACCGTAAATGGTCAGTATGTGACGTTTGCCAAAGCCACTAAAACAAATTTGGGTTTCTAAAAAAAACTAACTCTTATTAACATGAAATAAAGTCGGTCAAGCCCGTATATACTCTGTACCAACGAAAGTGTACGCTCAGTATGAATTTTGATGCTGCAGTGGCAGCAGTAAGCAGCGATACTGCTTCCAACACTCTTTTGCTCATATCTCGACAACCTTTCATCCGATCATTATGATTCCTTTGGCAAGTCGATAAATAATTTTAACTAGAAAACATGTCCAGAAGAAACGACCCTTCTATCTTTAAAACAGTGACTGATATGACGTTTTTCTCAAATTGCGGGGGCGGTGCCGAAAATTGAAAATAAACTTGATCTGCCTGCAAGTAAAAGAAGCATATGTCCCATACATGTCAAACCTCTATCTGTTACCAACACAGAGAAATTTTTTTTTATTTCTTAAATCAAACTTTTCTCTTTAAATTTAATTAATTAAGCAAGATCGTCTTCATTTTTGGTTCATTCAACCAATCAAAATCTTTCAAGTGACTTCTAGCCGCTTTTTTAAAAATTCTCTCCTGCCGTATTTGGCAAATCCACAAACAAAAACAATTCAACAGACTCAACGGGGGTGGTTTGCGCTCGGTCATGTGTACAGAGAACGAGAGAGAGAAAAAAAGAGAGCAAGTTTGCTACCCCAGTACGAAATTACATGAAAGCAAATCCCCCTAAGAGAATCACCATACAATAGAGTATCGATGAATCATAGGTGACCTCCTATACAAATTATGCATGAATTTAACATTGGCATGTCCTAGGCGTCTCACTATGACAGTTTTTGGGTGAATCACTCATGAATTCACGAATCGATTCATCGATGATTCACACGCGATCCCCTTTTCAACTCATATGAGGTGGGCACATCCGACTTAAGAAGTATTTGTGTAAGAAGTATTTGTCCATAAAAAATAATTTATTTTGGGATAAAACAATAAAAGTCTATTTAGGCTATTCACTAACGATCTGGTGCAATCCACTTATTCAAAATTCATAATATACATATAAAGTATGGTTTTAATGTTCGGTAAAATTTGAAGGGTATGCAAACTTCTGTTCGGCGATGGCCGTGTGTCGCAGCGCGACGGCTAACATTTTTTGTGACTGCAATTGTAAATTTGCAACAACAAATAGACACAAATTTCTGTTCTGCCGACGTCGACGTCAAAGCAGATGCGGGAAGAAGGCATGAATTACGATGCATGAATTCTAGAACTGAAGGGTAATTTATACATATGTCTGTCGTTGACTTGACGCACAGTGGTTCAGAATCGTTTTTCATTGGACAAAATTCTGTAACTTTGGAACCGCTCTCTCAACTGTTTAACTAAATAATAGCCCTGACCAACTGAAAACATGTCAAATGGTTAAATTTGGAAAAAAAATTTCCTTCGATTACTGTTTTGACCAGTGTCTCATTGAACTTGCTTTTGTTTTCTTTTCATTCTATTCTCGCGCTTTTTACACACTTCCATACATGTATAGTGTGTGGTGTGTGTAACTTCGTCGTGGCGGCATTCTTCTGCAAATCAGTCAAAAAATTTAGTGTGACCGAAGCGGGTAGTAATTGGACTTATCCTTTTGCAACTTTGACTCCAAGTGTTTTGTGTTGTAAATCGCAAGTATACCCCCCAATTAATGTTTTGCAATACTGTTTTGAACAGAAATTTGCAACATTCAGTCTATTAAGACCGAAAAAAATATCGTAAAATTTGGTTTGAATTTTCGATATAAGTACAGTCGAACTCCTCTATTACGAACTTCTGTACAACGAAGTTTTCTTTATAGCGAATTAATTATAATCCAGCACACTGCAATTTCGTTCAATATTAAAACAATTGCTATATGACGACAATTTTTTCTATATAACGAAGTTTATTTTAGTGCATTTGAGATTTTGCAATATATAGAAGTTCAACTGTATTAGATAAGTGAGTTATTTTGGACCAGAGTTTACTTTAGTAGTATTAGTAGTAGTAGTAATTGATATTGTGTGGCTTTTCTTTGTTAGCCAGCTGTTAGTAAGTACAACCAGACAGAATAATAAAGACTGTTCCCTTACATATCGTAACATTTACATGTAAAATTTACATATTACGATATTAAAATTTACAATATATGTTTAAAATATTCTCAGAATTTGCTGACTTGATATATTTAAAGCCAACTAATTGTAATCATGGTAACTGAATACCTAAATATAAATGGCGCAATGCTGCCGTTTTCCGTGGTGCCTATTATAGGCGACGGAGCTTGCCTCTTTAGAGCAATCTCGTATATTTTAGACGGCACACAGGAATTTGCCGATACGATTCGCCAGGAAATAGTATCGCATGTTATTAACCGATGGGATCATTTCTCAGTGTACACCTTCAATTCTGAAGGAAATAATTATATGACACCGGCACTATATGAGCACGAAATGATGCAACCCAACACATATGGGACCACATGCGAGTTATTTTCCGCTGGAGAGCTATATCCACTTTTTATTGAAGTGTTTCAAAATGGCAACCTTTTAGGACACTTTGGTAGAAGTGAAAACGCTGTGAAAAGACTGCGCTTCACAGGAGACTTATCAAATGGGCATTTTGATGTTTACATTCCTTCTGAAAGCTTGCCTAACGAAGATGTTGCTCCTCAAACTGAATCTAAAACAGGCGAAAAGAAAAGAGCTATTAAGAGAAGGGCTAGATTTTCTAATATAACCAGAAAAAAAAGCGTAAACTTGCATCTGAAAAGTATCGCTCTAAGCATCGCGGCTCAGCGTGATGATGCAGCTGATAAATCAGACTCAGAATCCTGGGGTGCATCGAGCTGCAGCTGATAAATATCAGGCTCAGAATCCTGGGGTGCATCGAGCTGCAGCTGATAAATATCAGACTCAGAATCCTGAGGTGCATCGAGCTGCAGCTGATAAATATCAGACTCAGAATCCTGAGGTGCATCGAGCTGCAGCTGATAAATATCAGACTCAGAATCCTGAGGTGCATCGAGCTGCAGCTGATAAATATCAGACTCAGAATCCTGAGGTGCATCGAGCTGCAGCTGATAAATATCAGACTCAGAATCCTGAGGTGCATCGAGCTGCAGCTGATAAATATCAGGCTCAGAATCCTGAGGTGCATCGAGCTGCTGTAGCAAGGTATGAGACACAGAATCCTACGGTAAGAGCAGAGAGACGCTTGCGTCCATGGAAAATTAAAGCAAACTCTGGCTCAATGTACGATTCTGAAACGGCTTATAGCAGGGGTGCTCAAAATTGCCTTACGGCAGTGCCCTTACCAACACAAGCAAAAAAAACACACGCACACATGTATCGAAGCCGTTTTATTGGTACAAAATGAACACTGAGAGAAAAAAAGTAAAATTCAGAAAAATAATAATTTTTGTTTCTTTATTTGGTTATTTCATTTAAAAATTTAAAGTTGTTCTAGGAAAGTATCAATATTTATATTTATTTTAGTTGTAGATAATTTTAATAACGCCTCCAGATGATTATTTGTTATACGGCTTCGGTGATTGTTTTTAATTAATTTTAATGTTGAAAAAGCACTTTCACAAATATACGTGCTTCCGAACATCGAATATATCCTTAAGATGATGCACCGTAGAGACGGGTATTTTTTGGCACCTTCCAATTTCCAGAAATCAATTCCTTTTAAATTGCTTGTCTTCATTTCCAAGTCACATTGTAGGTCACATAATTCCAATTGAACTTCCGGATTTTGTTCAAGTATGTTGCAGGTTATTGGATTAAAAAAAATATCCATACTATTTTTGATATCATCGAAGTCGGTAAATCTTTTTTCAAAATTAACTTTTAAGGCAATAATATGGTTTTTAAATGCTGTGAAATCATAGGTATCAATTTTAAATTCATCAAAAACTAATTTTAAGGACGGAAACGAATTTAATTTTGTTAATTGCAAATCAAAGAGAAATACATCGGTTTTTTTTAAAAATCCTTCAATGGAACCGATTAAATTAAATATGTTCTTATTTTTGCCTTGAAGAGAACTGTTAAGGTTGTTGAGGTGTGTTGTAACATCAGTCAAAAACCCAAGGCTAATATTGAATTCTTCCGACTTTATTTCATTTAAAAATTCAAAGTTTGGCATATTGAGATCCAGAAATTCCACCACCTCCTTACGTAATTCAAAAAATCGTTCAAGACATGTTCCCCGACTCAGCCATCTCACCTCCGTGAACATAAGTAGGTCTTTATATTGACTTTCGCATTCCTCAAGAAACATTTTAAGTTTGCGGTGAGTTAATGAATTATGGCCTCCTCGTATTTTGTTGATAATTTTTACCACAACGTTCATTGTGTGAATATTGTTTGTCCCTTTGGTGCACAAGGCCTCCTGATGAATGGCACAATGAAAGGATGGCACACGAATATTATTTTTTATTAATTGCCCAATAAAGCCATTATTTTTCCCCAGCATAGCAGGGGCACCATCTGTGCATACTGCGGATAGTTTGTTGATTTCTCCATCTTTTAATTGTAACCTGTCGGTTACCGCATTAAAAATATCGACTCCCCTTGTATTTTCCATAAGTGGAATAAGTGCGAAAATCTCTTCAGTGACATTGAAATCCTTGTCAACCATTCGAATTGCTAGTATTAATTGACTGACGTCAGAAATGTCGCAAGACTCATCCAAAGCGATAGAAAAATACGAGCAAAACTTCAATTTGTCGGTTAACAACGTATCCAAATAATGGTAAAGTTCTTCAACTCTACGAGTTACCGAACATCTCGACAAATGAACAGTCTCGATTATATCAGCTGATGTTCTGCCAATTTCTCCAAAACAATTTAACATTTCCAGGCATGCCTTCTTAATGAACGGGCCATCGGAAAATGGTTTGCACTGTTTAGCAATAGCTAAGCTAGTTATGTATGACGCTTTTAATGCCGGTTTATAATTTTTCTCGGAATTTGACCAAATTTTATTTTTTTGCTCATGTATTTCCTCGAAATTAGTTTCAA
The DNA here is from genome assembly GCA_018904265.1 of Lordiphosa collinella. Taxonomy (NCBI): domain Eukaryota; kingdom Metazoa; phylum Arthropoda; class Insecta; order Diptera; family Drosophilidae; genus Lordiphosa; species Lordiphosa collinella. The sequence continues at coordinate 221,801 of JAEIFV010000437.1, read as the reverse complement.
TAAATTGGAGAATTTGTTGCGCATCAAAGTCATAAAATCGCATTAAAAGGTCTTTATAATTTGGAATTAAGCCTTTTACTGCATCCGCCTCATGTATAGTCCTGAAATGCCTTTCGCGAAAATAAGTTTTTCCAGCCAACAAAACTTTGTGGCAAATTAAGCACTGTATTTCACATTTAAAATTTAATGCGAAGTAATCACTAGGCATTGTATCACTCATTTTAACGACACGCCAAAAAAAAAAAAAAAAAATTAACGCGTCGCAGGTCCACTAAAATCAAACTTAAGTCAAATTATATCAAAAACTTAAGAAAACTTTTTGGTCAGTGCAGAGCCGAGAACCAGACAACAACACTTTGCAATGTGAGTTGAGGAGAAAAAAAAAATTCAATGGAATTGTTGTTGGCTTGGCTCGATACGCACAGCGACACAAAGAGGAGAAAAAAACTTCTATGGAATTGTTGTTGCCTTGGTTCGAATCGAATAGCGACACAAAGAGGAATCGGCGTGTGCCCTAGGAAGGTATGGCGAGTGCCGCTCCGTATGCTAAGTGCCGAAACAAAAACAAATGTGCCCGCGTGCCATAGCAAGACCCCTGCTATAAGCCACAGACAAAGTTACTTTTGTGTGTGGTGAAAAAGTTGTCAATTCTGCGATGCTCTTAAATGGAAAAAATGAGCCTAAAGGTATGGGAAAGAAGGGGAAGTACAACTTCCTTCTTTTAGAGCTTACCCAAATACTTTGGGAGACTCATACTAGGTGACCATGGCAGCCATAGCCATTTTTTTTCCCTTAAAAATTTCCTAAAAAAAAATTTTTAAAATTTTTCTTGACAAACTGCCAAAAGATGGCAAAGACTTTAAAATGATTATACACGCTGATAGAGCACCAGTTGGTGTTCAAAGGGGCCGTTTTAATGCTGTTTTTAATAATTACTTTGTTATTATTGGGAAGAGTTCGAGAAGTAGTGATATTATATATTGAGAGTCATAACAATCAATTGCACCGTATAAGTGAAGTACACCGTTCTTACGATGCTTTGCAGTATCCATTGCTATTTTGTTATGGAGAGGATGGCTATTCGGTTGACATACCTCAATGTGATCCAATTTCAAAAAAAAATCTAAAAAAATGGTTTCAGCCATGAGCTTTTACAGCTTTAGAATTATGTGTCGACAGTCTGAAACGAATCATTTGCTTTATTGTCGTTCCCTTTTCAGTCAGTTTTTGGTTGACATGTATGCCAAAATTGAAACCGAAAGACTAAATTTTATTCGCAACAGCCAAGCGCGCCTTAGAACTGATAGTTATATACATCTTCAAGATGCTATTGGTAGGCAAGATACTGATCTTGCCCAGATCGGTCAAATGATAATCCTACCATCTTCGTTTACTGGCTCGGCGCGATATATGCATGAGAAAACTCAGGATGCCATGACGTATGTTCGACATTATGGTCGTCCTCATCTATTTATTACATTTACCTGTAATCCCCAATGGAAGGATATACAAATTGTATTATTTGAAGGACAAAAGGCTCACGACCGTCATGATATTATTGCGAGAGTTTTTCACCTAAAGGTCAAAGCTTTAATGTCATTATTAACCAAAGGTGAATTGTTTGGAAAAGTGCAATGCTATATGTACTCTGTGGAATGGCAAAAGCGTGGCCTTCCTCATGTGCACATACTACTTTGGTTAGAGAATCCCATTAAGCCTGATCAAATAGACGCAATTATCTGTGCAGAAATACCTGATCCTGAAAAGGATCCTCTGCTATATGAAATTGTCAAGTCTAATATGATTCATGGGCCCTGTGGAAATTGTAATCGTAAGTCACCCTGTATGAAAGACGGGAAGTGTAGCAAACGATTTCCTCGACAGTTTTTAAAAGAAACTGTCACTGGTAACGATGGTTATCCTCAATACCGACGAGGAGCACCAGATGATGGTGGTTTCAGTGTTGAAATAAATTGAAGAAAAATAGATAACCGTTGGGTTGTACCTTACAATTGTGTACTCTCACGCACATTTGAGGCCCACATTAATATAGAGTACTGTAGCTCTGTAAAGTCCATCAAATATATTTGCAAATATGTTAACAAGGGCAGTGATCAAGCATCGTTTACGTTTGAAAACCAAAGAAATGAGATCCAAACGTATGAAAATGGTAGATATATAAGCAGTTCAGAAGCCGTGTGGAGAATCCTCAGATTCCCCATACATGAAAGGCTTCCTGCTATCATTCACTTGGCTGTGCATTTGGAAAACGGCCAACGTATTTATTTCGACCCAGATAATTCCGATCAGTTAGCTGAAAAGCTAAGCAATCCGTCGACAACGACCCTGTTAGGCTTCTTTGAGCTATGCAAAATTGACAACTTTGCCAAAACACTTCTATATGTTGAAGTTCCATCATATTTCACATGGAACAATAAGAAGTTTCAACGAAGAAAACTCGGTTGTAATGTGGCTAATTTTCCTGGAGTAAAAAAGAGTGCAGCTTTGGGTAGAGTGTACAGTGTACATCCCAAAAACATAGAATGCTATCATTTGAGACTTTTGCTCCATGAAGTGCGTGGTCCAACCTCATTTAGAGACCTCAAAACTGTTGATGGTGTCACTTATGACACATTTCAATTAGCCTGCAAAGCCTTAGGCTTACTTGAGGATGATACGCACTGGGACTCCACCTTGGCGGAGGCTGTAATACGTCAATTCCCAAACAAATTTACGAGAGCTTTTTGCAATCATGTTAGTATTTTGTCAAATATCTGATGCATTAAGTCTTTGGAATAAGTATAAAGAAAGCCTCTCGGAAGACATAATAAATAAAATGAAGTTGTCGACAGACGGTAATATTGATCCAATTATGGATCAAGTTTATAATAAAAGTCTCATCCTGATTGAAGACATAGTACTATCTATTGGCGGACAAAATTTAGCAGAGTACGGACTGACAAAGCCAAGTAGAACCGATGAAGTACTGTTAAATAAAGATTACCTCAGAGAAATAAGTTATGAAAACAATGATACTATTGTTAATAATAACGAACATTTGCTCACAGATGAGCAAAAAAAGGTATACGACAAAATATTAAAAAGCGTTGAATCAGATAATGGAGAAATCTATTTCTTAGATGCACCTGGTGGTACAGGCAAAACGTTTTTAATAAATTTGTTGTTAGCAAAAGTACGGCAATATCGGAAAATAGCATTGGCTGTAGCTTCATCTGGTATAGCTGCCACTTTGCTTAACGGAGGTCGGACAGCACACTCTGCATTTAAACTTCCTTTTGACTTAATAAATGTCGAAGTTCCATATTGCTCCATTCCAAAACAAAGCAATGTGGCCAAGGTCCTCAAAGATTGCAAATTAATTGTTTGGGATGAGTGCACTATGGCCCATAAGGGCGGATTTGAAGCCTTAGATAGAACATTAAAGGACATACGTGATAATAGCCTCCTAATGGGAGGAATTACAGTCCTTTTGGCCGGAGATTTTCGCCAAACACTTCCAATAGTGCGTAGGGGAACGAGAGCAGAAAAAATTAAGGCATGCTTGAAATCTTCATTTTTGTGGCCTAAGATCAAAAAAACTTGCACTTACAAAAAAATGCGAGTGCATCTAAATGGCGATACTTCTGCTGGTATTTTTGCCGAAACCCTACTTAAAATTGGAGATGGAGTATATCCAATGTATGAGGGCAAAATAACAATCCCATCATGTTTGGGTACTGTGATAGCAGATGCCAAAGAGCTTATCTCAAAGATATTTCCAGATATATCCAATATCCATGCAAAGTATTTAGAGTGGTTATCTGAACGAGCAATTTTAACATCAAAAAATGACATAAATGACTTACTATTAAAGTCATTTAATGGTGAAGAAGTTCAGTACAGTGGTGAAGAAGTTCGTCTTGACTTTCGCTCGCGAAGCCGATCAGACGTGTTCTCTCCTCGCTCCCGCTTAATAAATAATTAATCAATTGATACGGTCATTATCGTCGTTGTTTTAATTTCATTTGGCGTGATTTTCCCTTACGGTGATACATACTAAAGACAGTGACTTTATACAAACATAATTAATAAATATCAAACATTAATTGGCCTTTGCTTTTATTGTTTGCATCGATTTGTTGTTGTGTAAATTTTACCACCAAAATTGCACTCCCACGCATTGTGTTGCTCTCTCTGGCTCTCTTAACTGTGCTTCGCTCGCGTCAGCCTCTCAAAGTGCATCTCTAACGGTGCTTTGCAATTGTATGCTCAGCCTGTGTTGCCGGTCTATGCTGACGCCCGCTCGCGTTCTATAAATAGAGTTCGTTTCTCTTTATAAGCTTCTCTTAAGCAGTCAGAGTAATTTCGGTTTTGCGCGCTTCTGCATTGTACAGTGAGCTATCTCTTATCAATTCCAATGGCAACCTGCTGCGCCGAAAGTTGTAGTTATAATAACAAAATAACTTCTCGGCAGACCGTCACCTACTGTTGGCTTTGTCCCAACACGGCCCATACTACTTGCGCAAATTTTGGAACCATTGGTGGTCGTGTGGCCGACATTATTCGGAATCCTGAAGTCAACCTCGATTGGACCTGCTGGAAATGCAGTCCCATTAAAGCCGACATGAGGGTATTCATGCGGCAGACGTTTTTGGAATTTAGCGCTGTGTGTGGTGGTTTCCAAGAGCTACATGCCAAGTTCCTGTCAACGCAAGCTCACTTTAAAAATCTGAAAACTATTCATATAGCTGAAGTTCCTAACGTGTCAAATAAGTTTGGAACGCCCACTGATCATTTATCCCTTCCAGAGTCCGAGCCATTCTACTCGCCTGCTGTTTCGCCTACCTCACTTGCCGCCCCGGACATATCTACTGAGTACAATTTGGTACCAAAAAGTGCTCGGAGGTCAAATAGGGCAGACAGTATTCCTTCTGGACCGGAAACTATCGCTGCACCAAGTGTGATTGTGACCGGTGCTGCTCCTGATCGTGCTCCCCGCAATGATGATCCTACCTCGTTCATCTTAGCTGATGATGCTACTGCAACCGCCCCACAGTTCGGCGGTTCGCTACCTTTTTCAGCAACCAATCCTGTACCTGGTACGATTGTGACCGGTGCTGCTCCTGATCCTGCTCCGCTACCACGTTTATCAACTTTGCCTGGGACATCGCGATTGGCTTTGTCTGGGGCTGCACCCAGGAAGCCTAGGGCTCTAATCGGCGTCGCACCAAAAAAATCAATTTTCGTGTCCCGGCTGGATGTTGACGCGACTGAAGATGATGTTAAGGATCACTTACGTACTTTATTTAATGCCTCTGCTACTGACTTTGTTATCAGAAAGTTCAAATTTAAAGGCGTGAGAGACATTTCTTCTTTTAAGATCGACGTTTCTGACTCACTTTTTGGTAAGGTTCTTGATCCTTCTATCTGGCCTGAACATAGCATTGTACACGAGTTTGTGGATAAAGCAATTACTTCGAAGAGGGTTGTTGAACAAGCTGCCGTAAATGTCCTTTCAAAAAACTAAGCTCATCCTTCTCTGTTCATTATCAAAATGTGAACAGCCTTTTAGGTAAACTTCGCATGTTGTATACCAATAGTGTCTCTTTTGACGCAAATGTTATTGTTTTCACTGAAACGTGGCTTAACTCCTCTGTCTCTGACTGTGAACTCTTTGCCAGCAACTATATTACATATCGTCGTGATCGCCAAAACCGCTTGGGTGGTGGTATTCTGATTGCTGTGAAAGCTGACAACTCCTCGCAACTCATTGCTTATGACAATGTTCATAACATTGAATTCATCTCTGTTCGCATAAATATGCGTACATTTTACATTTATGTAACATGCTCTTATATCCCTCCCCATTCAGAATTAAGCATATATATTTTACACCTATCTGCTATACAGTTTGTCTCTTCAATGGTCACCGATAATGATCACTTTATTGTTTTGGGTGACTTTAACCTTCCATTAATTTCCTGGATGCCTTTGGATAAACCGAATTTTTTAACACCCACAAGTCAACACGACTTTGTGGACGGTGTAATTGAACTCTCCTTGGGCCAAGTAAACGCCATTTGTAACCGCAATGGTCGATTTCTGGATCTTATATTTGTTTCAGATTTCTCTAATCCTATAGTTAACCAAATTGACTCACTTTCTATACCTGAGGATATTCATCATCCCACTCTTGAGTTACTCCTTGATGTTATGGTTCCAACTATAATAGGTCCTCCAACTGAGCCTAAATTAATTCGCTGTTTTCGTAAAGCCAACTTTGCCCAGCTTAACTGCACACTTTCTCAAACTGATTGGTCATTCCTCAATTCTGTTGATACGCCAGAAACCGCTTTTGAAATGTTTTATGAAAAGCTGAATGATGCACTTGATATTTCTGTTCCAAACATTTCTGAATCGAATGCAAGCAGAAGATCGCCTTGGTTTACACGCAGACTGTCGTACCTTAAAAATCAGAAATCCAAGCTTTATAAAAAATTTAAAAAAACTGGTTCTCAAGTAGATTTCTCCAAATATGCAGTAGCTAAGTCAAAATTTTTTGTCCTCAACACTGAGTGCTACAATAATTATCTTTCTCGCTGCAAGAATGATTTTCGCGAAAACCCAAAACTTTTCTACACATTCGTTAACTCTAAAAGAAAATCTTCAATATTCCCATCCTCACTATACTACAAAAAACGAAACTGCTGCAAATCATGCTGACATTGCTCATTTATTTGCGAACTTCTTTCAATCCACGTACACATCTACAACCTATGACTCGTCTTCACCTTATCCATATACACTTCCCCACACATGTGGTATTTTAATGCCTGTTATTGACGAATCCGACGTTTATCATAACCTAAAGCTCGTTAAACCTTCTTTTTCGTCTGGGCCGGATAATATTCCTGGTTGTGTCCTAAAGTTTTGCGCAGGGGCTTTATGTAAGCCTTTGACGAATTTATTTCAAATGTCTCTCAATAAATCGTTTCTTCCCACTATATGGAAGGAATCTTACGTTATACCTCTCCACAAAAAGGGTAGCAAATCCAATATTGAGAACTATCGTGGTATTGCCAAACTATGTGCGATCCCCAAGCTATTTGAAAAAATAATCACCACCCAGGTGCAATACTTTTGCAGCTCCATATTTTCTCCGACGCAACACGGTTTTATGAAGCGTCGTTCTACAACAACCAATCTTCTTGAGTTTTGCTCTTACATCCGTCACGGTTTTTTGGAAAAACAGCAAACTGATGTGGTTTTTACTGACTTCAGCAAAGCTTTCGATTCCGTTAATCACCTACTGCTTTTGAATAAACTTTCATTAATAGGGTTCCCTGACCTACTCCTCAAATGGATCTCTGTGTATTTGTCAAATCGGACTCAGCGAGTCCTATTTAATTCCACTTCATCCAAATTGATAAATGTTTCTTCTGGTGTTCCTCAGGGGAGTCATCTTGGCCCATTGCTCTTTGGTCTGTTTATCAATGACCTTCCCCAGGTAATCACCGAATCGCATGTTTTAATGTACGCAGATGATGTAAAAATATTTCTATCTTTTAATAGCAGAGATTCTTATAACTTGTTACAGAATGATCTTGTTAGCCTACAATCTTGGTGCCAAATCAATCTGCTACATTTAAACCATTCGAAGTGCAAGTGCATGACATTTCACCGGAATAATCCTCACTGGTTCTCTTACTCTATTGGGCATAACAACCTTGAACGCATTCAAACTGTTACAGATCTGGGTGTTCTTTTCGACCACAAATTGTGCTTTAATGACCATATCGGCATTACCGTAAACAAATCTAAGGGTGTATTGGCTTTTATTAAACGCTGGTCAAAGGAATTCGATGATCCTTACATCACCAAACTATTATTTACTTCTCTTGTTCGCCCAATTCTTGAATATTGCTCTTGTGTTTGGTCTCCTCAGTACGATAAATATCAGGACCTTATTGAAAGTGTTCAGAAACAATTTCTTTTATTTGCATTGCGCGGCTTAAACTGGGATCCTCATCGTCTACTACCATCTTATGTTGACCGGCTTCAATTAATAAATTTGCCAACTTTGAAGAACCGAAGGACATGTCATGGCGTAATATTCGTCCACAAGCTGATTTATGGAGATGTGGATTCGACTTTCCTACTAAGCCAGCTCCGATTTGCTGTTCCATCAAGATTCACGCGATCGTATCAACCTCTTGCGCTACACACCTGTAGAACTAACTTCGCCCTACATGATCCTTTTCGTGTAATATGTTCAAATTATAATAATTTGCATCATTTGTTGTCAACTGATTGTTCACTGTATAATAATACGTGTAATATTTTATTGTTTTTGTCCTCTCCACGCTCTTGAATCTGTCTTCTCCGTCCACTTGATGTGAGCCGGGGCATATCAATAAAAAACTCCCCTAACCTGGACGGGGAAGTAGATCAATATTTTGTATCCCTTTAAATTTTAATGTTGACAGATAATTGTTAACTATATTTATACAAATAAACAAATAAACAAATAAAAAATAAGTCCATCGACTCCGTTGTAGAAGTCGAGGATGCAGTTCACTACCAGGTCAAGTTCCTTAACGCTCAAAACCCACCAGGGCTTCCATTACATATCCTCAATCTTAAGGTTGGAGCGCCCATAATGTTGTTACGAAATCTTAATCCACCAAAATTATGCAACGGTACAAGATTACAAGTGAAAGCTCTTCACACCTATGTTATTGAAGCCACAGTTTTTACCGGTTGTGCTAAAGGGGAGACGGTTTTTATACCAAGAATACCACTAATACCTTCAAACCTACCATATCAGTTTAAGAGACTGCAATTTCCATAGCTCGCAAGTAACTGTTGACACTTTTTCGTTGTCTGCAAATAAGTGTCTTTCACTCACACAATAAAAAAGACTCAGGCAGAAACTGATTTTGTCGCGTCTGACTTAGCTCGCTCGCGCTCTGAGCAAGACAGTTATTTCTGTTTTCTTTTCGCTCAAGTCAAGCACTGATCGTTTGCTTGAGTTAAATGAAGCAAATTGTCTTTTGAGTATGTATTGGTAAACACGCGACTGTTGCGTTCTTTTTGTTTGCATTATACATATACATGTACATTTATATGTATGTATTTACATGCACACGAAGGCAAAGATCATTTCTGTTGAGTTTTTTAGTCAAACTGTCTTTTGGTGAGAGTCTTTGTGTGAGCGAAAATCGTATTACTCTTCACGCGACACTCATTTGAGAGCGTCACACGAATTAGTCAATGCAAAGCGCTTGAGCGAAAACCGCTTTGAAACAAAAAAAAGAGAGCCGCTCAGAGAGAGATCGTGTCTGCACAATCTTTTCGGTTATGTTACGAAGCAGAGCATATTAGAAAAAACAATCAACTGTCATTTGCGAGCTATGGCAATTTCCCATTAAAGTCTGCTTTGCTATGACAATTAATAAGTCACAGGGACAGACATTAAAGTTAGCTGGATTAGATCTTAGAGAGGATTGCTTTTCTCATGGGCAATTTTATGTGGCCTGTTCAAGAGTTAGCTCCGCTAGCAGTTTAATGATTCTTGCACCCGAGGGCAAATCAAAAAATATTGTATACATTGAGGTTTTGCAACAAAAATAGTAAAATATGTTACTTATATATTGTTTAGTTGTACCTTAGTTTGTGTAACATTCTTCTAAAGAGGCAAACTCTTGCACGAATTAGTGGACTAGGCCTAATGGGGATTAAGTAGTGTACAGTAGTGTACTCAAATATTGTGCAGATTCCCTCTGCTCCCCCCTTCTAAAGCTGTTTAACCTATCCCTAGAGCTTGGTGACTTTCCCCTATTGTGGAAGGAATCTTTTATTATTCCGATTCATAAAAAGGGGTCCAGGTCGGACATAGCAAATTATAGAGGAATGTGTAAACTTTCTGCCATACCTAAACTTTTTGAGCACATAATTACTTCCCAATTACAGCACTTTTGCCAACCCATTTTATGTCCATCCCAGCACGGTTTTATTCGTCGGCGTTCTGTTTCCACTAATCTACTTGAATTATCATCAATAGTACATCAGGGATTTCTTAATCGAAAACAAACAGATGTCATCTATACTGATTTCAGCAAAGCCTTTGATTCTGTTAATCATAACTTACTTCTACAAAAACTATGCCTAATAGGTCTCCCAATCAACTTTCTCGGCTGGGTTAGATCTTACCTCACCAATCGGTCCCAGAGGGTGCGTTTTCAGTCTCTGCTGTATCCGAAACTGTTCACGTTACCTCGGGTGTCCCACAGGGCAGTCATCTTGGTCCCTTGTTATTTAACCTGTTCATCAATGATATTCCTCAAGTGCTTTCGTTTTCAACTGCCCTTATGTACGCTGACGATCTCAAGCTATGTGCCTCATTCAACGATCCAGCTTCTCCACTTCTATTACAAAGTGATCTAAATTCTCTGAGTGCCTGGTGTCTACTGAATCGCCTCCCCCTTAATATTACCAAGTGTAATATTATGACTTTTCATAGAACCAAGCCGTATCTATACGAATACGCCATTAATAGGGATTCGTTAAACCGTATTTATAAAGTTGATGATTTGGGTATACTGTTTGAACCCAATTTTAGCTTTAACAGCCACATTTCAGTGATGTGCAATAAGGCTAAAAGTGTACTTGGATTTATCAAGAGATGGTCTAAAGAATTTAATGATCCCTACACTACCAAACATCTTTACACCTCGCTGGTCCGCCCAAATCTGGAATATTGCTCCTGTCTTTGGTCTCCGCAATATCTGACATACCAAGATCAAATTGAATCGGTTCAGAAGCAGTTTCTGATTTTTGCCCTTCGTGAACTAAACTGGGACACCAACGGGCATTTACCTCCATACGAGCAAAGACTTCGTTTGATAGACCTTCCTTCACTCAAATCCCAGAGAATTTGTCATGCAGTCATTTTCGTCCACAAGCTCTTGGCGGGTGAGATTGATTCCATGGCTCTTTTAAGCCTTGTTAAATTAACAGTACCACCCAGATTAACTCGCCACTATACTCCAATCTACCTCTCACCTCGCCTAACCAACTATGCTCATCGAGACCCCCTCCGTTGCCTATGTCTTGCTTATAATGAGTACTATCACCTGTTTTCTATCGATTACTCTACTTTAAATGTAAAAAACGCCTTAATGTCATTTCTTAACTGATAATCTCCAGATAACGTACACTCTGACCACCTTTGCTGTGAGTTGGACCATAGCTGGCTTCAGCCAATAAATTAGTCCCACCGGGTCGGAGATCGTTATTACTGGATTCTTATTGTACATTTTGTAATTTTATATTCTGTTTGACTGAACATTGTTAAACCTTAAATAAATAAATAAAAACCACTGTGGTGGTGGTGGTGTGGTGGTGTGGAAATGAGGGACAAATAGGAATGTTATTGTTGATAATTTTAAAAAATATTACTATCTTAATGATCAGTGTGTTTCCAATGGCTATCCAAGATGGCAAGACAGAATATTTAAGAAACAGTTTCTCATTGTTTTAAATCAGAATAAACGTTAACAAATTGGCATATGAAAAACCAATTTCGTCGATTTTAAAAATGTTCTTATTCTCTTTGCCCGGAATGCTATTATTTGATGTTTTGCTTGGATCACTTTATTGTTATTAATTAATTTCGTCCGATCGTTTTTAATTTTTGGTGTAGTATTTACTGAAAAATGGAAAATGTAATAAATCTAACTTAAAGCAAAGCTACAGAAACAACAAACAGAAAGTTTGCCAACACCGTAAATGGTCAGTATTTGGGTTTCTAAAAAAAACTAACTCTTATTAACATGAAATAAAGTCAGTCAAGCCCTTATATACTCTGTACCAACGAAAGTGTACGCTCAGTATGAATTTTGATGCTGCAGTGGCAGCAGTAAGCAGCGATACTGCTTCCAACACTCTTTTGCTCATATCTCGACAACCTTTCATCCGATCATTATGATTCCTTTGGCAAGTCGATAAATAATTTTAACTAGAAAACATGTCCAGAAGAAACGACCCTTCTATCTTTAAAACAGTGACTGATATGACGTTTTTCTCAAATTGCGGGGGCGGTGCCGAAAATTAAAAATAAACTTGATCTGCCTGCAAGTAAAAGAAGCATATGTCCCATACATGTCAAACCTCTATCTGTTACCAACTCAGAGATCTGTTTATTCATACAGACGGACGGACGGACAGACAGACAGACGGACATGGCTATATCGACTCGGTTGTTGATGCTGATCAAGAATATATATACTTTATGGGGTCGGAGATGCTTCCTTCTGGCTGTTACATACTGTTGCAAATGCAAAAAACAACATCTTTAAGATTTGCAAATAAGGTCATTTTTGACAACAATCAATCAATATTCAAATAAATTGTTTTTTTTATTTCTTAAATCAAAGTTTCTCTTTAAATTAATTAAGCAAGATCGTCTTCATTTTTGGTTCATTCAACCAATCAAAATCTTTCAAGTGACTTCTAGCCGCTTTTTTAAAAATTCTCTCCTGCCGTATTTGGCAAATCCACAAACAAAAACAATTCAACAGAATCAACGGGGGTGGTTTGCGCTCGGTCATGTGTACAGAGAACGAGAGAGAGAGAAAAAAAAGAGAGCAAGTTTGCTACGATCAAACACATGCACGCAAATAGCCGTCGAATTTGCTTACACACACACAGCAAAACGATCGGCAATATTTACGCGTATGAGTGTAACGGTAAATAAAGAGGGCAAGGCAAGCGCTGCTTACGCTCAAATGCCCGACTTCGGCATGCACTCGGCTCGAGAGCGTGTATAGCCGATTGCGCTCGGCTCCTGAGGGCTATGGGTGAACATCGCTGATTTAGTGTCAAAATGAGTTTTGGACAAAGCGGAAGCCAGCAGCCGATTAACGCGGCCGTCGGGCGAATGGCCATGGGGTACGTGCCGCAGCCGCAGCCCCCCACAAATGTATTTGAAAATCATTGGGGCGCGCTGTTGCACCAACAGCAGCAGTGGCAGGCCAATCAACTGCAACAGCTTCAACAACAGCAACAACAACAACAAAAACAACACCAACAAAAGAAGGCAAATCCGAATCGCGGTGGCAAAAACCTGTGCAGCAGCAGCAACTGCAGTCGCAAAAAATAGAAATTAGGCTGCTTAAGGAGCAGGTTGCCACGCTGCAGGCGCAAGTCAGCCAAATTCAGCTGCAAATGCAGCTTTTGGTGCCACCGCAGCAGCTTGGCACCTTTGGCGTTAATCCGCCGCTTCTTCAAAATGGGGCTTTTTGGCAGTTGCAGCAGTCACAGCAACAACAACTGCAGCAGCCATTGCAACAACAACTGCAGCAGCCACAGCAACAACAACTGCAGCAGTCATTGCAACAACAATTGCAGCAGCCACAGCAACAACAACTGCAGCAGCCACAGCAACAACAACTGCAGCAGCCATTGCAACAACTATTGCAGCAACAACTCCAGCAGCAGCAGTTACGTCCACAACAACAGCCGCCTCAGCAACAACAGCAGCCACAGCAGATGGAGCAACAACAGCAACAGCAGCCAGAGCCACAACAACATTTAAACTTAATCCTAATCCTAATCAAAATAATATTAATTGATGATGAAAATAAAACTAATTATCTGTTGTTTTTTTTAAAAGAAAGCAATTTTTGGTTTGTGTTTTTTTTGTTTATTTTTGTTTTGGCATCTCTTCTAGGTTTTTTCTAAACCTTTGGACGTGCGTACACACACATACAAAACGCATGGGCATAGATCAGAGGGAGGCAAGAAATACATTTACATTTTTGCATTGCAATGCATTGGTGTGTGTGAGAGCAGCTCAAAAATTGCTCTCAATTTCAGTAGCAACGACTGCGTCGCGGCGTAGGAAAGCAAGCAACGCAGCGGCGCTTATACAGATTATACTATGCGTGTTTGAGCAGCGCTGCTTTGAGAATTTTCCTATATACGCGAGATAGCAAGCTGCCGGCCCCTGGCATAGATGTATGTATGGTTGTATGCAGCATGTATGTCTGTACGTTTTTGTCTCGACTACTCACGAAAGTAGACTATGAATTTGCCTTCAATTCATGAAGTGCTGTTGCGCAGCCAACTTAACGTTGCTTTGGTGTTGCCAGATCTTTGTTTTTCCATATGTGTGTGCTGATCATTTTGTGAATTCACAAAAGCTGCATAACCAGGAACAACGAACGAAGTAACTGATCGTTTTAATAATAGCTATAGCTATTTTTTTTTAGCTATTTAGCTTTTAATAGCTAAACTGATCATCAAGTCCATACTGACAGCGGCTTGACAGCGGCGAAGCGCGCCGGGTGATACGCTAGTCTATATCAGAGACCTGCAACAAGCCTCTAATGCTCGATCACACTCGTGCATTTACTTGTCTTGCTTGGGCTTGCTGCCTTGGTTCGACACACTCGAAATGATCGAAATCACATTAAGTCAGAACGAGTAAGCTGTTTGCTTTGCACGAGTAAAAATATGAACAAGATCGTCTGCACTCTGACTTACTCGCACTCCCATCAAAATTTACTCTTACTCTCTCTTACTCGCCTTGTTGAGAGAGAGCTTAAGTCCAAGCAACATTCTTACACACTCGTGTTCATGATGCAAAAAGTATGAGGTGGTCTCGTCGGCTGCCAAGTCGATCGTTTATGGGTCCGCTAACGTTCAGTGCATGCTTGATTGTTGATGTGGAAGGTTGTGTGCGAATTTGATGCACCAAATTTATTACGCAATCGGTAACCAGAGGTGAAGGACAGCAATTAAGAAGTGAATGCCATTTTGACTTTCTTAACACTCGGCATAATGTCAGAAGATCCAGGATTTATTTCTGCGCAAATTGCAAGTGGCAATTACACCGTGTCTGGCAGACGCAAGGGCAGAAGTTTTGTTTGGAATGTATTGCGTGAAATTCTAAGGCCAGACGAAACTGTAGTGGCAGATTTCGTTTACTGTCATACTTGGTGCAAGGTGTTAAAGCAACTGGGAAGTCAGACATCTAATTTATCCCGCCATAGTTGCTGTAAAAAAAATAAGGATTCACAAGTTCTAAAAACAGTCAACGCATTGCACAAAAAGGAGACACTTGAAAAATGCACATCGTGGGTTATAGAAGATTGCCAGCCATTTTCGGCAGTACAGGGCTCTGGATTCGCCAAACTGACTAAGTTTTTTATCAAGATCGGTGCTATGTATGGCGAGA
Organism: Lordiphosa collinella; assembly: GCA_018904265.1. Classification (NCBI taxonomy): domain Eukaryota; kingdom Metazoa; phylum Arthropoda; class Insecta; order Diptera; family Drosophilidae; genus Lordiphosa; species Lordiphosa collinella. The sequence goes on along the minus strand of JAEIFV010000437.1, from coordinate 206,560 downwards.
ACGTGGACGTAGATGACTTGCTCCCAGATGCAACAACAATTTCCCGGAAAGTACATAGACAAGCAGATGAAAAAAAACAAGAGCTCCGTGAAACAATAATCGAAATAGTTAACAGCGGTGCGGCATCGGCAACTATCGACAAGTGGACGGACGATTACGTAAAAAGGAACTTTTTAGGAGTAACATTGCACTTTCTCAAGGACTTTAAATTTTATGATTTGGCTTTGGGAATGAAATCAATGGATTTTGAGAAGTCAACTGGAGATAACATAAATAAAAAGCTTAAGAGCTTGTTTAATGAATTTGATGTTGAAAATACCAACCTTGTTAAATTTACAACCGACAGAGGAAAAAATATTGTAAAAGCTTTAAGCCAAAACTATCGCCTAAATTGCAGCAGCCATTTACTCTCCAATGTTTTAGATAAGTCGTTCGCTGACACAACAGAGCTCACAGATATACTAGAGTCGTGCAAAAAAATTGTGAAGTATTTTAAAAAAGCCAATTTGCAGCATCTGCTACCAACTTCTCTCAAAAGCCAATGTCCTACGCGGTGGAATTCTCACTATAGAATGCTTCAATCTATAGTTGATAACTGGTTTGAAATGAACACGGTTCTAAATGACAATGGACAAAGCCAACGCTTATTACATATAAATATATCCATTCTTCAGGTCCTAGTAGACGTGTGTAAGGACTTTGAAATTGTCTTTAAGAAATTACAACTTTGCAGTTCCCCATCGCTTTGCTATGTTTTACCATCTGTTCAAAAAATAAAACGCCTTTGTGAACATAACAGCGAAGATGTAGCTGCTATATCAATTTTGAAAGACAATATTAATCAAAATATTGATGAAATATGGGTACCCAATCTCAGTTTGTGGCACAAGGCTGCACACTTTTTATATCCACCAGCTATAATAATGCAGCCTAATGACTTAAATGCAATAAAAAACTTTTGCGTATCTCGCATTAAGGACAATGAATATGCCTCAACACTTCTTCTTACACAGCCGGCTTCTGTCTCTGTTATGGAAAATAACTCTTCAAGTCTGTCCAAAATTTCATCAACTTCGATTTCTTTAAATCAAACTAACACAGGTCAAAGTTCTTCTTCGAGCTCCTCAGCTTCAATTTCCGATAATGTCTTGCCTTATAACAGCGATGCAAAATTTTTTTTCTCCCATTTAATGAAGCGATCTGTCTCAAGAACTATGGAAGAGCCTGAAGAAGAAGTGGAAAAATATTCCAGAGAAATTGTAGAGATGACGGAAAATTTCAATTTGATTGAGTGGTGGAAACTTAATCAACAAAAATACCCTAATTTGTCGAAACTAGCATTGCAAATTCATTCAATGCCAGCAAGCAGAGCAGCGGCTGAGAGATCTTTTTCTTTGGCAGGCAATATTATATCCGAAAAACGCAACAGGCTGTGTCCAGGATCGGTTGACAGTTTGCTGTTTTTAAACTCATATTATAAAAACTTCTCTGGTCAAGACTAATAAAGCTAACTTAACTTAATTTGTTGTTCGTAAATATATGCTTAAGAAATGCTCTTAAATCTAAAGAGTTTGCTGTTTGAGCGTAATTCTGGCATGAAGCTAATCATAGAACTAAGGAGTTTTGGATAAATCACAAAACATTTATTTATTCTTTGCTAAGAATGACAAGCAAGAAGCTACTTGTGCTTAATTTAATTTTTCTAGTTTGTAATCAAAGAATTTAAGAAATTTTTAAGTCTAAACTTAAATTTAATAGTCATGAAGCTTTTTTTTGTTTGACTTTATTTTCCTAAAAAATTATGATTAAAAATAACAGAAATCACCTAATTCTTTTCACATAAAGCAACATGAAAAATAAAGGAAAGCCGCAATTTTACATAATTAAAAGTAATTTTTGTTGTATAATAAAATCGCTAAAACAAAAATCTTCCGTCTTTTTACTCAAAGGAATGCAAAATGTAGGCTATCATTCTATCTCTTTTGCTCTCACAAGTTGTTGTTTCTGGCGTAGAAATGATGTGTGCAAGCTTTGACCATAACAACACGCGGCAAATCTTTGACTTCGGCAACAAGTAATCTCGGTTACTCGCGTCCGAAGCTAAGAGTATTTCGCGAGTATTTGTACCGAACGAACTTTACTCTTTACGACTCGCGTCCGAAGACTTTGAGTCAAATGGAGTGTATGTACGGAACACACTCGAGTTTGAAAATGCAATGATCCGCCTATACTCGAACTTTTTTGTGAGTTTTGTTTTGTGTATGCCGTTTGAACAAGTTCAACAAGCCTTGAGCGCTTAGTTTACTTGCATCCCATTTGAAGCAATGGTGAGCGAGTGTATTCGTGATGGCTCGTTGCAGTTCTCTGGTCTATATATATAAAACTGTTTAACCTGACTGACTGACTGACTGGTGACCGTCGCACAGCCTAAACGGTAAGAGCTAGAGGGCTGAAATTTGGACCGGAGTTTCCTTATGTGGTGAAAGTGCGTACTAAGACTGGGTTTTGGAAAATTCCACCCGGAAAAGCCGGAAAAGTGTCGGAAAACTTTGTATGGGCAAAATTTTATTTTTTATCCGATTGACTTGAAATTCGGTTTGTAAGCATAGTATGCAAAATAATTGGACACGTGTTTTCCCGATTTCGGAAAATCCGCCCACAAGGAAAATTCTCGGAAAATTCGATATGCACAAATCTATTTTTCATCCGATGGACTTAATATTCGGTTTGTAAGGACAGTAAATGAAATAAATTTATAAGTGATTTTCTAATGCTGAAAAATTCGACCGTAGGGTCGGGAAATTCCCGGAAAAGCGTCGGAAAAGCTTGTATGGGTACATTTTTATTTTTCATCCGATTGACTTGAAATTCGGTTTGTAAGGACGGTAAGTGAATAAAATTGAAAAGATATTTTCCGATGCTGGAAAATTTGACCGTAGGGTCGGGAAATTCCCGGAAAAGTGTCGGAAAAGTTTGTATGGGGAAAATTTCATTTTTCATCCGATTGACTTGAAATTTGGTTTGTAAGCATAGTATGCGAAATAATTGGACACGTATTTTTCCAATTTCGGAAAATCCGCCCACAAGGGAAATTCTGGGAAAATTCGATATGCAAAAATCTATTTTTCTTATTGGACTCGTGTTTTCCTGATTTCGGAAAATCCGCCCACAAGGAAAATTCTCGGAGAATTCGGTATGGAAAAACCTATTTTTCAACGTATTGACTTGAAATTCGATGCTGGAAAATTCGATCGTAGGGTCGGAAAATGCCAGGAAAAGCGTCGGAAAAGTTTGAATTGGGAACATTTTTTTTTCATCCTATTGACTTGAAACTGGCTTTGTAAGCGAAGTATACGAAATAATTGGACACGTTTTTTCCCGATTTCGGAAAATCTGCCCGCAAGGAAAATACCCGGGAAATTCGATATGCCAAAATCTATTATTCATCGGATTGATTTGAAATTCTGTTTGTAAGGATAGTAAGTGAAATGAATTGAAATGTGATTTTTTCGATGATGGGAAATTGGAAAATTCCCCGGAAAAGCGTCGGAAAAGTCTGTATGGTGAGAATTTTATTTGTAAATTGACTTAAATTTCGGTTTGTAAGCAAAGTATGATAAATAATTGGACACGTATTTTCCCGATTTCGAAAAATCTGAGCGCAAGGAAAATTCCCGGGAAATTCGATATGCAAAATCTTTTTTTTTCATCCGATTGACTTAAAATTCGGTTTGTAAGGATAGTAAGTGAAATAATTTGTAATGCTATTTTCTGAAGTTGGAAAATTTAACCTTAGGGTCGGAAACTCAGCAGACAAAAACCTATTTTCATACCATTGGCTTTAAACTTGGTTTGAAGGGATAGTATAAGAAATAACGAAATAACAGTAACTCGGGCTGCCGTTTTTCATTGTACTGGCTGTGTGCGGGATCTGGACCTCGACCTGGAGATGGCACTGGACCTGGACGTGGATGTGGACCTGAAAGTGGCCATTGAGGTGGCCATGGAGGTGGCCGTGGAGGTGGCCTGAGGTGGCCATGGTGGTGGCCATGGAGGTGGCCATGGAGGTGTCCATGGAGGTGGCCATGGAGGTGGCCATGGAGGTGGCCATGGAGGTGGCCATAGAGGTGGCCATAGAGGTGGCCATGGAGGTGGCCATGGAGGTGGACCTGGAGGTGGAAAAATGTCCAAAAAAAAATTCTTAATCTCGGTGAAACTTTGGGGATTGGCTAGACGCTTGCCCGGAAGGTTCTTAAGCAGAAGAATTGGGCGGAAAATGATGCACAATCCGCGAAATTTGAAAAATTATAGTGTTCATCCGGATGCAATGCAACTTTGAGGAATGGTTGGAGAATTGGTGGAAAATTTTATTTGTTGGCCGATCTTTATCAAATTGTGTTTGTAAGCTTTAAATTTGAAAAGTTCACCACCAAGATCGGAAATGTCAGGAGAGACTTCATTTTTAACCGCGGAAGGGGCATAAGAGTTAATCTCTGCTTTCAGCCGATGTATGTAAGATACGGTCAAATATTTTCCGATTTGTGATGTGGGCAACAGATGGCTCCTGTCAGTCCCACTTGGGAAGCTCCGGTCTGGGCGTATTCGCCAAATGCCAGGGGAGAATCAGGAAGTGGCAGAAGACATCACCGATATGTCGAGCCAATTTTTCTTGCAAATTAGAGAGTCAAAAAAAAATAAAAAGGCTGGAAATATCCGAGAGCCATAAATAACAACTCAAAACTAATAATCACATCATTACAAAAGTGTTAGAGCTGGTTGGGAATTTTAAGAATGCATTCGCTCAAAAGAAATTCGCATTTTCCGTAGCATGTTTTTTGGGGGTTGCATCGTTTTCTTAAGGGGGTCAAAAAATAATTTTATACTCTCTGCCAGAGGTACACAGAGTATAAGTATGTAACAGCCAGAGGAAAGCATTTCCGACCCTATAAAGTATATATCATGATACAATTATACAAGGTAGTCCACTCGGCAAAATCACAGTCCTTTAATATAACCCAGCCAACCAAACGCTCACAAACGATATCCCAAGCGAGTGAATTGCGTGAGTTAACCCGGCAAAACTCTCGCATACGGGTCGGGAAATGATAGTGAAATGATTCATGTGTCGTTCAGTTTGTGGCAGTGAAAGTATCATTTACGATAGTCGCAAGCAATACGGTTAGCGTAGCTTTAAGCGGTATCTTTTGCGAGACTTTTTTGATAGTACTTGCGAGTCATTTAAAATATTTGTTTTTTATTTAAAATAAAAAAATAATTATTTGTGAGCCCGTAGTGTCGGCCCCACCCGGCCCGCCGGCTCACCTTACCTTGTCTGGGACTCGAACTCAGGACCGCGGCAGTCTACACAATTGACTGACATCTTAACGCTCACCGATACAAACGGGTCGCGCGTGACGCTGGCGAAATGACAGTGAAGAATGGAATCAACACGCCCGGGTGGTCGAATGGCAAGACATTTGCCTTGCGACGGCGAGGTCATGGGTTCGAATTAAGCTCAAGGCATTAAATTAAAAACTACTTTTCTTGTTTTTTTATTTTTGAGTTTTTTAATATTGTCTATATTTTTTCAACATTTTTACAATGCGCTTTGGTCCCAAACTCGATATTTTTCGTAATTACGCAAAATGCTCACATGCTGGCTCGCTTATGAGATCGCTTACGAGTGCTCTGCGTTAATAAAAATGAACTCTCATTCCTTGCTTACATGCGAGCTCGTTTGTGAGCATTCTGCGATAGTCTCGCAAAATGCTCGCATGCTGGTTGGCTGGGACAGAGTATAAGTATGTAACAGCCAGAGGAAAGCATTTCCGACCCTATAAAGTATATATCATGATACAATTATACAAGGTAGTCCACTCGGCAAAATCATAGTCCCTTAATATAACCCAGCCAACCAAACGCTCGCAAACGATATCCCAATCGAGTGAATTGCGAGAGTTAACCCGGCAAAGCTCTCGCATACGGGTCGGGAAATGATAGTAAAATGATTCATATGTCGTTCAGTTTGTGGCAGTGAAAGTATCATTTACGATAGTCGCAAGCAATACGGTTACCGTAGCTTTAAGCGGTATCTTTTGCGAGACTTTTTTGATAGTACTTGCGAGTAATTTAAAATATTTGTTATAAAAAAAAATAAAAATAAAAAAAAATATATTTGTGAGCCAGTAGTGACGCCACCCGGACCGCCGCCGACTTCACCTTGTCTGGGACTCGAACTCAGGACCGCGGCACTCTACACAATGGCTGACATCTTAACGCTCACCGATACAATCGGATCGCGCGAGTCATGTATGTATCCTCAACTCTGTACCCCATTCCATTTCATTTACTTCATGTACCTCATAACACTTCCATTTTGTTCCTACTCACTCTCAATTCAGTCATCGAACAAAGCAGAAGTGTTAATTTTTGTGAAATAAAATAAATATATTTAAAACACATTAGAAATTAACCTTTTACATAATTGGCGCAGCCGGATAAAACAAAAACACATTTAACTAAAGTTATTTAAAAATTTAAACAAAAGTCAACATTTAGCTAAAGTTATGTGAAAAAAAAAAAATTTGCAAGCAAAGACAACATTTAACTAAAGTTATGTGGAAAAAAACTTATTTCCCTCATCAGACATGTGGTGAAAGTGCGTACTAAGACTGGGTTTTGGAAAATTCCACCCGGAAAGCCGGAAAAGTGTCGGAAAAACTTTGTATGGGCAAAATTTTATTTTTTATCCGATTGACTTGAAATTCGGTTTATAAGCATAGTATGCAAAATAATTGGACACGTGTTTTCCCGATTTCGGAAAATCCGCCCACAAGGAAAAATTCTCGGAAAATTCGATATGCACAAATCTATTTTTCATCCGATGGACTTAATATTCGGTTTGTAAGGACAGTAAATGAAATAAATTTATAAGTGATTTTCTAATGCTGAAAAATTCGACCGTAGGGTCGGGAAATTCCCGGAAAAGCGTCGGAAAAGCTTGTATGGGTACAATTTTTATTTTTCATCCGATTGACTTGAAATTCGGTTTGTAAGGACGGTAAGTGAATAAAATTGAAAAGATATTTTTCGATGCTGGAAAATTTGACGGGGTCGGGAAATTGATGGAAATCATTTTTCATCCGATTGACTTGAAATTTGGTTTGTAAGCATAGTATGCGAAATAATTGGACACGTATTTTTCCAATTTCGGAAAATCCGCCCACAAGGGAAATTCTGGGGAAATTCGATATGCAAAAATCTATTTTTCTTATTGGACTCGTGTTTTCCTGATTTCGGAAAATCCGCCCACAAGGAAAATTCTCGGAGAATTCGATATGCAAAAACCTATTTTTCAACGTATTGACTTGAAATTCGATGCTGGAAAATTCGATCGTAGGGTCGGAAAATGCCAGGAAAAGCGTCGGAAAAGTTTGAATTGGGAACATTTTTTTTTTCATCCTATTGACTTGAAACTGGCTTTGTAAGCGAAGTATACGAAATAATTGGACACGTTTTTTCCCGATTTCGGAAAATCTGCCCGCAAGGAAAATACCCGGGAAATTCGATATGCCAAAATCTATTATTCATCGGATTGATTTGAAATTCTGTTTGTAAGGGTAGTAAGTGAAATGAATTGAAATGTGATTTTTCGATGATGGGAAATTGGAAAATTCCCCGGAAAAGCGTCGGAAAAGTCTGTATGGTGAGAATTTTATTTGTAAATTGACTTAAATTTCGGTTTGTAAGCAAAGTATGATAAATAATTGGACACGTATTTTCCCGATTTCGAAAAATCTGAGCGCAAGGAAAATTCCCGGGAAATTCGATATGCAAAATCTTTTTTTTTCATCCGATTGACTTAAAATTCGGTTTGTAAGGATAGTAAGTGAAATAATTTGTAATGCTATTTTCTGAAGTTGGAAAATTTAACCTTAGGGTCGGAAACTCAGCAGACAAAAACCTATTTTCATACCATTGGCTTTAAACTTGGTTTGAAGGGATAGTATAAGAAATAACGAAATAACAGTAACTCGGGCTGCCGTTTTTCATTGTACTGGCTGTGTGCGGGATCTGGACCTCGACCTGGAGATGGCACTGGACCTGGACGTGGATGTGGACCTGAAAGTGGCCATTGAGGTGGCCATGGAGGTGGCCATTGAGGTGGCCATGGTGGTGGCTTTGGAGGTGTCCATGGAGGTGTCCATGCAGGTGTCCATGGAGGTGGCCATGGAGGTGGCCATGGAGGTGGCCATGGAGGTGGCCATAGAGGTGGCCATGGAGGTGGACCTGTAGGTGGACATGGAGGTGGAAAAATGTCCAAAAAAAATTCTTAATCTCGGTGAAACTTTGGGGATTGGCTAGACGCTTGCCCGGAAGGTTCTTAAGCAGAAGAATTGGGCGGAAAATGATGCACAATCCGCGAAATTTGAAAAATTATAGTGTTCATCCGGATGCAATGCAACTTTGAGGAATGGTTGGAGAATTGGTGGAAAATTTTATTTGTTGGCCGATCTTTATCAAATTGTGTTTGTAAGCGTTAAATTTGAAAAGTTCACCACCAAGATCGGAAATGTCAGGAGAGACTTCATTTTTAGCCGCGGAAGGGGCATAAGAGTTAATCTCTGCTTTCAGCCGATGTATGTAAGATACGGTCAAATATTTTCCGATTTGTGATGTGGGCAACAGATGGCTCCTGTCAGTCCCACTTGGGAAGCTCCGGTCTGGGCGTATTCGCCAAATGCCAGGGAGAATCAGGAAGTGGCAGAAGACATCACCGATATGTCGAGCCAACTTTTTTTGCAAATTAGAGAGTCAAAAAAAAAATAAAAAGGCTGGAAATATCCGAGAGCCATAAATAACAACTCAAAACTAATAATCACATCATTACAAAAGTGTTAGAGCTGGTTGGGAATTTTAAGAATGCATTCGCTCAAAAGAAATTCGCATTTTCCGTAGCATGTTTTTGGGGTTGCATCGTTTTCTTAAGGGGGTCAAAAAATAATTTTATACTCTCTGCCAGAGGTACACAGAGTATAAGTATGTAACAGCCAGAGGAAAGCATTTCCGACCCTATAAAGTATATATCATGATACAATTATACAAGGTAGTCCACTCGGCAAAATCACAGTCCTTTAATATAACCCAGCCAACCAAACGCTCACAAACGATATCCCAAGCGAGTGAATTGCGGAGTTAACCCGGCAAAACTCTCGCCCATACGGGGGAAAAAAAGAGAGAAATAATTCGTGTGTCGTTCAGTTTGTGGCAGTGAAAGTATCATTTACGATAGTCGCAAGCAATACGGTTAGCGTAGCTTTAAGCGGTATCTTTTGGGGCTTTTTGATAGTACTTGCGAGTCATTTAAAATATTTGTTTTTTACTTAAAATAAAAAAAATATTTATTTGGGGGGCCCGTCGGGGCCACCCGGGGCAAAGGTGGCCCTGGTCTGGGACTCGAACTCAGGACCGCGCAGTCTACACAATTGACTGACATCTTAACGCTCACCGATACAAACGGGTCGCGCGTGACGCTGGCGAAATGACAGTGAAGAATGGAATCAACACGCCCGGGTGGTCGAATGGCAAGACATTTGCCTTGCGACGGCGAGGTCATGGGTTCGAATTAAGCTCAAGGCATTAAATTAAAAACTACTTTTCTTGTTTTTTATTTTTGAGTTTTTTTAATATTGTCTATATTTTTTCAACATTTTTACAATGCGCTTTGGTCCCAAACTCGATATTTTTCGTAATTACGCAAAATGCTCACATGCTGGGCTCGCTTACGAGTGCTCTGCGTTAATAAAAATGAACTCTCATTCCTTGCTTTGAGGTTGGAGCATTCGCGGTAGTCTCGCAAAATGCTGATGCTGGTTGGCTGGGACAGAGTATAAGTATGTAACAGCCAGAGGAAAGCATTTCCGACCCTATAAAGTATATATCATGATACACATTATACAAGGTCCACTCGGCAAAAATCATAGTCCCTTAAATAACCCAGCCAACCAAACGCTCGCAAACGATATCCCAATCGAGTGAATTGCGAGAGTCCAGCCAAAAACTCTAGCATACGGGTCGGGAAATAATAGTAAAACGATTCATATGTCGTTCAGTTTGTGGCAGTGAAAGTATCATTTACGATAGTCGCAAGCAATACGGTTACCGTAGCTTTAAGCGGTATCTTTTGCGAGACTTTTTTGATAGTACTTGCGAGTAATTTAAAATATTTGTTATAAAAAATAAAAATAAAAATAATATATTTGTGAGCCAGTAGTGACGCCACCCGGACCGCCGCCGACTTCACCTTGTCTGGGACTCGAACTCAGGACCGCGGCACTCTACACAATGGCTGACATCTTAACGCTCACCGATACAATCGGATCGCGCGAGTCATGTATGTATCCTCATTCCATTTCATTTACTTCTTGTACCTCATAACACTTCCATTTTGTTCCTACTCACTCTCAATTCAGTCATCGAACAAAGCAGAAGTGTTAATTTTTGTGAAATAAAATAAATATATTTAAAACACATTAGAAATTAACCTTTTTACATAATTGGCGCAGGCGGATAAAACAAAAACACATTTAACTAAAGTTTTTAAAAAATTTTAAACAAAAGTCAACATTTAGCTAAAGTTATGTGAAAAAAAAAAAAATTTGCAAGCAAAGACAACATTTAACTAAAGTTATGTGGAAAAAACTTATTTCCCTCATCAGACCGACATACGACAGCGCCCAGTGCACTATGGGGAAAAAGTCGAACATTTTCGCATAAATGCAATTTTTTTTTGTGTTCGATATTATAAAATTTTTTTTTTTTAAGCTTATTTTGTATTTATTGAATCTTCTCTTAATGAGACTAACAATAATTTTTCAGATCTTAATCTAGAAACTTATTTATAAACCATCCCCTGTTGGAGTTAGTTTGTGTTCTGCGGCCCTTCAAGTCAGTCGCTGGGTTGGTAGGTCATTTCTCCTGAGGCGAGAATGCGTTGCTAGCATGGAAAGAGATTTTGCAAGTTGATTTGGGTGGGTGAGAAGCTTCTCAGAATATTTTTGTTTAAGTTGCTCTATTTCAGTTTCGACCAATGGGATGCTGAGGTCGTTGTGGATACACTCATTGCGAATGTACCATGGCGCTCCAGTGATGGTTCTGAGAATTCTTGATTGTGATCTTTGAAGGATGTCCACACTGCTCGCACAGGCATTTCCCCATAGCTGCGAGCCATACGTCCAGACAGGCTTTATGATGCTTTTGTACAGTAGGACTTTATATTCCAGTTTAAGAGGGGAACGCGAGTTGATTAGCCAGTGAAGGCTGTTGGCCTTTAGCTTGATTTGAAGCTTTTTCGACTCTATGTGTTTGCGCCATGTGAGCCTTCTATCGAGGTGCACACCTAGGTATACAACATCGTTTGATTGCGGGATCTGGGTTGCATTTAAGGATAGCTGGGGACAGGTGCTTCTGTTGAGTGTGAACGTCACATGTTTACACTTTTGCTCGTTGATTTTTATGCGCCAGTTGGCCAGCCACTCTTCCACTTTAGCTAGGTGGCTTGCCAGCAGACTTGTAGCGTTATTTGGACATCGTGATCTGCTTAATATTGCCGTATCATCCGCAAAAGTACTTATTGTAAGTCTGGGGTCTGTTGGTATGTCGGCAGTGTACATTACATATAGGAGAGGACCGAGTACGCTACCCTGCGGCACTCCGGCTCCTATAGTGAACTCTTCCGTTGTGTACTCATTTTGACGAACTGTAAATACTCTGTTACTGACGTAACTTTCTAGTACTTTGTGAGTATTTGGGGGAAGCATTGTCCTTATCTTGAATATAAGACCATCCAACCAAACGCGGTCAAATGCTTGGGCAACATCTAAGAAAATTGCAGAGCAGTATTCGTGGTGCTCAAACGCAGTCCGAATGTCTGAAGTTAAACGGTTGACTTGCTCAATAGTCCCGTGCTTTGCTCTAAACCCAAATTGATGTGAGGGAATGATACTTTGTGCATGGCCATCAATTTTACTGAGTAGGATCTTCTCAAATAGTTTTGACAGGCAAGGTAGCAGACTAATGGGTCTGTATGATGACGCTTGTGTTTTATCTTTTCCTGGTTTTTGAATCATTATGATTGTGGACCTCCTCCACTGAGTTGGAAAGTATCCACATCGCAGAACAGCATTGAAAAGTCTTGAGATATATGTAATGGCGGGACTTGGAAGTTCCATAATCATTTTAGGTGTAATAAGGTCATGTCCAGGAGCTTTTCTAGGATTTAGCTCTCCGATGGCATTTTTTATTTCTAGCGAATGAACTTTGATTGGGTCAGTTTGTGCGGCGGTCGGAACCAATGGAAGTTTATAGCCATTGGTTGGAGGATTTGGCTGGAAAACATTTCTAAGGTGAAGTGCAAAGACAGTTGCCTTTTCTTCGTCGCTGCGGGCCCATCTTCCTGTCTGATCTCTTAGAGGCGTGTCTACCTTTGCAGGTGGCTTTATGCTGGCGCGTGCCCTCCATAGGGGAAATTTGGTGCTTGTAGGCGATAATTTTTCGATATAACGGCTATGTGCTAGCTGCTCTTCGGCTTCGAGTGCTTTGCGTAGTACGCGTTCTGCAAGTCTCAGACGGGTTTTGCGGCAGGCGATCTAAAGCTTTGCCATTCTCTTCTTGCACGACGCTTTTCTGAGACCAGCCGGTCAATGTAACTGTTTGTCAATCTACGATCTGGCTGAGGTGCTGTTGTTGTTGTTTGGGGGTTTGAGTGATGAGCAGCGGCAGTAATGATAGAGGTGAGGGCTTGAACTGAATTGTCAATGTCTTCTTCGCTGTTTATGGTTGGGCTCAGCTCGATGTGACTGCTGATATATTTTTTGTATTTGAGCCAGTTTGTCTTGTGTGATGTCAGTCTCCGAGGATATTCTCTAACATGAGGGCACTCCAGAAGGGTGAATATTATTGGAGAATGGTCTGACGACAAGTCAGCAAGGGCTTCTGCAGTTACCAAGTTTTGTGGAACTTTTCTTGTTATGGCAAAGTCTATAAGATCGGGTAATTTCTTTGGATCTGCCGGCCAGTATGTAGGCCTTCCCGGAGATACATAGTCGAGTTTGTTTGATGCACGCGTGAGTACGCTGTAGAGTTGCTTCCCTTTGGGATTGGTCAGTCTGGAGCCCCAGTGGGGATGTTTCGAATTATAGTCACCCGCAGCCAAGAAGCGTTGACCAAGTGTATTAAAGAAATCTAGGAATTGATTTTCTGATATTGCGAAACGTGGGGGACAGTAAACCGCGGACAGAGTGATATTGCCTCGTTTAGACTCTACACATATCGATGTGGCTTGTAGGTAGTTTTCCGAAAATCCTGATAGTGGGTAATGCTTGATGCGGCTTCTGACGAGGATGCCAGTGCCACCATGGGCTTTGCCATCTGGGTGATTTGTGCCGTAAAATGCATACCCAGGTAATTGAAAATTGTATCGGTCCGTCAAGTGAGTTTCTGCAAGAAGCATTATGTCGATTTCATTGTCTTGGAGAAATTTTGATAACTCCACTTTGTGGCGGGGAATGCCATTTGCATTCCAGAGTGAAACTCGTAGGAGAGCCATTATTTGGATTGTTGCGAAGTGAGCATTTGAATGAGAATTCCTTGCGTTCTCATTTGTTCTTGCATTGCGTTTTGCATAAATACCATAAAATCCTTCAGCGTCTGCTGTAACGATAGAAACATAGTTTCTAAGCTACTATAGTTTGATGGTTGTTCCGCTTGTTTTGATGGCAGTGTCGGCTCACTTCGAATTTCATGCGAAACCGTAGATATGGGTGCGGGTCTGTCATTTCCTAGTTTCAAGGCGCTTGCGAAAGAAACACCTTGGGTTGTAGTCGTTGGGGCAAAGGTCGATCTCGTAGCTTTGGTGAAGAAGACTCCAGGGGTCGACTGCGAGGGTGTGAACTGATTAAGGTTTCCATTGGATCGGGCAAATTCTGTGCGCGTATTAATCCTGCTCTTCAGATCTTTGTAGACTGGGCAACCTCTGTAGTTTGCAGTGTGGTTACCTCCACAGTTACTGCATTTTTTGACAGATGGATCCTCCTTGTTAGCAGGGCATGAGGCAGTGTTGTGCAGCTCTCCGCATGCTACACAAACTGATCGCAGGGTGCAGTAGGCTTTTTGTGTGCCCAAATTCTTGGCAATTGGTACATTGCACTGGATTTGTGCGTTTGTGCGGCTCCTCTACGGTTATTCTGCGGTGCAATAAGAAAGGTAGTTTGTAAATTGGGTGCACTACATTATTTTTAGGAGCTGTGTCTTCCGGGCTTAGTTCAACTTTGAATAGTGGCTGTGGTTTTTTGTCCCTGTTTATTAAGTTAATAACGGACTTGACCTTGAATCCCTTTTCCTCCAAGGCAGAAGCGACTTCGGTTGCAGGTACACTTGATTCAATGCCCTTGATTACTACCTGTAGGCCTTTGCTACTTTTTAGTTGGTAGGTGTAGTAGCTTTTTTTTCAGCTCTTAGGCATTTTTCGACAGCTCGGTAATTTTCTTCGGTGTTGACTTGGAGCTTTGTTTCGCGTATATTGCCTTTGCTGACGGATGTTATATAAAAGTTGTTGTTGCCTATTAGCGAAACAAGCTTTGCTACTAGCGCCGCACAGTTGCTATCCCTTATGTAAATGGGTGGAGGCTTTGGCTTAGGGGCATTTGGAGCTTTTTCTTCACACTCAGCATCGGAATGTTGGCCAAGAATTTGGAACCTATTTCCAGTGAGGGGATCTTTGTCCACAGGTATATCGCTTGTTTTGTTTATCTTTGGAGTGTTGCCGCTTTTTTTGTTTTGCGGGCTTAATTTGCGTTTATTTATTTGTACATACCGATCGATGCCAGTCTGCACATACGAACGGGTAGTAGGTGTTGCACTTTGTTGTGTTTGTATTTGCGGGAGGTCGTGCTGAGTTGACATTTTTGAAAGTAGGTTAGTGGGGAACGTTGGTTTCTGGATACTTGCTGTTGTTGTTGTTGAGCTTGTCGATTGAGCGGTGGTCAGCGTTACCGTTGTGGTTGTTGAACTTGACGAAAAGCTAGTCATTGGTGGCTTAGGGGGCGGTGTGGGGCATTGGGAGCTCCAAGTCGGAGTAGGGGTATGAGAGCTTGCGGTCGCTTTGCTTGTGGTGGTTGCGTCGGGGGACACAATCGAAAAATAAGCGTTGTTGTTGCGTGTTATGGAGAGTCGTCGATCGTTTTGCTGTTGTAGCATTTGGGCATTGAGTTCTCTCTGACTCATGGTGTTGTTGGTATTTTTGCCAGTTGCATTTGTTGAACTATTACGCGTTGACATTTATCAAAATTTAATTTAGTTAAATATTAACTATTAGATATTTTTGGACAACATAAGCATGAGTGCTTATGAATGTCCATCAGCGTCTTTTATCGCGGGTCGAAATTGTTTATTTAAACAACCGAATTAAGCACTTTTACAACGATTTAAACCGGAGCGCGACAAAAACACGTCCGACCTGCTCGGTGGTTCGGTATCTCAAAAAAAAAAAAAAGAATTTTGTTTTAATGGAAACGCCTGGCTAACTTATTATTTTTACACAATTCTACAAAGTTGGTCGAAATCGGATGACATAGCATATAGCGCATAGGAACGATCGGTCGAAAAACTAGTCTAGTGAGAAAAACTTTTTGTTTTTAATGCAAACGTCTTATCTTGGCTACATTATTTTATATATTTTTACACAATTCTACAAAGTTTGGTCGAAATCGGATGACTATAGCACATAGCTCCCATAGGAACGATCGGTGAAAAACTAGTCTAGAGAGAAAACTTTTTTTTTAATGAAAACGTCCTTTTTATTGGCATATTCTTATATTATATATTTCACATTTCTACAAAGTTTTATCAAAATCGGATGACTATAGCTATAGCTGCAGTATGAAGATCGGCGAAAAGTTCTAGTGAGAAAAACTTTTTGTTTTAAATGGGATCGCCTCCAAATTTCGAATTAACAGTGTATTATGCTTTTCCATGATTTCACCAAGTTTGGTCGAAATCAGACATCTATAGTATAGATCCCATAGAAAAGTAAGGTCCAAAAAGTAGTCTTAGAAAAACTTTTTTGTTTCAATAGAAGCTGCAAGGATACAAAACTTCGGCCGAGCCGAAGTTAACTCCCTTTTCCCAACGGGGATCGAGTGCAGAGACGATTTCGCTTTTCTTCAATTAGGGGAGTCAAAAAAAAAAAGGCTGAAATATCGAGAGCATAATAACAACTCAAAATAATAAATTTAAAAGGTGAGCGGTTGGGAATGAACATCGCTCAAAAGAAATTATCTAGCAGTTTTGGGGTTGCATCGTTTTCTAAGGGGGTCAAAAAATAATTTTACTCTCCAGAGGTAAGAGTATAAGTATGTAACAGCCAGAGGAAAGCATCCGACTATAAAGATATATATCATGATACAATTTATACAAGGTAGTACTCGGCAAAACACTAGTCTACGTACAAATCAACGATTCAAGAGGTCGTGAGTTACGGCAAAACCCAACGGGTCGGAAGAGTTGGTGTCAGTTGTGCAGTGAAAGTATCATACGATAGTCGCAAGCAATACGGTTAAGACTTTAACGGCATCTTTTACGAGTTTTGAAGTACTTGGAGTCATTAAATATTTTTTCATTTAAAATAAAAAAATAGTACGTGCGACCCGGCGTCATTACCTTCTGGGACCGAACTCAGGACCGCGGGTAATGACTGACACTTAACTACGATACAAACGGGCGCGCGTGACCGCGAATGACAGAAGATGGACAAACCCCGGGTGGTCGATGCGACATTGCTGCGACGGCGAGGTCAGGGTTCGAATTAACTCAAGGTTCGTTTTTTTATTTTTTTTTAAATGCTATATTTTTTCAACATTTTTACAATCGCTTTGTCCCAAACTCGATATCGTAATTACGCAAAATGCTCGCTTGAGATCGTGGCTGCGTTAAAAAAATGAACTCTCATTCCTTGCTTACATGCGAGCTCGTTTGTGAGCATTCTGCGATAGTCTCGCAAAATGCTCGCTGTTGGGTGGGAGAAAGTATGTAACAGCCAGAGGAAAGCATTTCCGACCCTATAAAGTATATATCATGATACAATTATACAAGGTAGTCCACTCGGCAAAATCACAGTCCCTTAATATAACCCAGCCAACCAAACGCTTGCAAACGATATCCCAATCGAGTGAATTGCGAGAGTTAACCCGGCAAAGCTCTCGCATACGGGTCGGGAAATGATAGTAAAATGATTCATATGTCGTTCAGTTTGTGGCAGTGAAAGTATCATTTACGATAGTCGCAAGCAATACGGTTACCGTAGCTTTAAGCGGTATCTTTTGCGAGACTTTTTTGATAGTACTTGCGAGTAATTTAAAATATTTGTTATAAAAAAATAAAAATAAAAAAATATATTTGTGAGCCAGTAGTGACGCCACCCGGACCGCCGCCGACTTCACCTTGTCTGGGACTCGAACTCAGGACCGCGGCACTCTACACAATGGCTGACATCTTAACGCTCACCGATACAATCGGATCGCGCGAGTCATGTATGTATCCTCAACTCTGTACCCCATTCCATTTCATTTACTTCATGTACCTCATAACACTTCCATTTTGTTCCTACTCACTCTCAATTCAGTCATCGAACAAAGCAGAAGTGTTAATTTTTGTGAAATAAAATAAATATATTTAAAACACATTAGAAATTAACCTTTTACATAATTGGCGCAGCCGGATAAAACAAAAACACATTTAACTAAAGTTATTTAAAAATTTAAACAAAAGTCAACATTTAGCTAAAGTTATGTGAAAAAAAAAAAAAAAATTTGCAAGCAAAGACAACATTTAACTAAAGTTATGTGGAAAAAAACTTATTTCCCTCATCAGACCGACATACGACAGCGCCCAGTGCACTATGGGGAAAAAGTCGAACATTTTCGCATAAATGCAATTTTTTTTGTGTTCGATATTATAAAATTGACTTCATTTTATTATTTACAATACTCCAAAAGGCGTAAAAAGATTTTTTTTTTAAATTTTGCGGGCAGCGGTAAGTGATTTAGAGTATCGAAAAGTATCGATATGTTCGGCGTGATCATTTATCGTAAATGCACATGTAAAATTCTCTTCATTTCACATTGCAATGCATTGGCGTAAACTTGACTGTGTAAACAAAGCTTGAAATTTTGTGATATGGAAACAATGAGTCAAGGTATGTAGAATAATCTGTTATTAGTGATTTTGTAGTAAATGTGCTTTATTGTCCAATTGTCCAATGTGTTGTTTATATGTTTGTAGGCCCCAACTAATAAATTTGTTTTGTGTTTCTGTGGAATGTAACTTTCAAGGCGTCGAAAGGCATCGCAAAGTAAAGGTTGTACGTTACTAATAAAACTATTGTGAACCAAATATTAATATTTTCATTTGCTACTAATGGCTACAACTATGCGTAAAATACACACATTGCAGTTGTGTATGAGTTTTGCCATTCGACGTTGCTTACAGCTTGGTGCGACAACAATCGCCAAGATTCACCGTTAATCGAATTTATTTTGCAAAAAATAGACAGATCGAAGATAACAGAAGATCCACTTCTTATAATCAATGAAAAAGTACAGAAGTTCACCAAGTTTGTAAAATACAAATTGTCAAAGTGCAAGAGAAATCTGGATTATTTCAAAAGGAAACATTCGCTTTGGCTTGCATCCAGTCTTCGTTTGGCTTTTAATAGTAGTAACATTCCACCGAAGAAAGCTGGTCGCAGGCGTTTAAGCTATATGAAAGCAGGACCAAGATTAAAACTAAAATTAGCAACTCAGTTAGCTCAAAAAGAACAAAATGAAGTGTCACTTTTGTTGCATGCTGCTTATGTTTCAGCGAAAAAAACAAGAAATGGAGAAGCAGCCTTCTGGCTGAAAAAATTAATGAGCAAAGTAGAAATGACAGGCTTAAGAAAAGCACTTGTAAAGCGTGATGTATTGCAAATTAGTGTTGATAAGGAATTGGCATTTTTAATTGAAAACAAATTAACAAAGCAGCAATATATTAATATCAAAGATCAATCCAAGCAACATGGATATGACATTCATCCGCCTTACACAGAGCTTTGCAAAGCTAAATTGAAATGCAGACCAGGCGAAATTGAGTACTCTGACACGAAGGCAGAAGTGTCACTGCAAAATTTATTAAACCATACGGCTGGCCGTATAATGAAGATGCAGGAAGAAGTCATTGATACTTGCAAAACAACGCTGTGCAAACTAATTGTCAGCTATGGTTTTGATGGATCCACAGGGCAAAGTTTATATAAACAGCGATGTCAATTGGACGAACAACTTGGCTTTGATCACTCGCTTTTCACAACTACAATTATTCCGTTAAAATTAATAGACGGCAATAATCGAGTTATTTGGTTAAACAGTGCTCCGCAATCAATTAGATTCTGCCGTCCGCTTAAAGTGGAATTTGTCAAAGAAACCTCCGAACATATATTAAATGAAAAAAGTAATTTGGATGTTCAAATACAAAATCTCAGAGAACATACTTATATTTACAAAAATGAGAAGATTGTTATAAAGTATGAAGCATACATGACATTAATTGATGGCAAAGTATTAAATATTTTAACTGGCACGAACTCATGCCAATCCTGTCCACTATGTGGTGCAAAGCCAAGTCAGCTCTTGAACACAACTCACTTTGACTCAACAAATTTTGCAGTCAACTTAGAGAACCTTAAATTTGGAATAAGCCCTCTGCACGCATGGATAAGATTTCTGGAATTTGTGCTAAACATCTCATACAGAATTCATTTAAAAAAGCATCGTCACACACATTAGAAGAGACATATGCCCTGGAGTCTTCCTTCACGGAGAGGTGCTCCCACACAAAACGGCACATAAGTACCTTGGGGTCACACTTGACAAGAGACTCACGTTTAAACAGCATACCTCGGAAGTGGCTGGCAAGTTGAGAAGCAAGGCAACAAGGATGGGCTGGCTCCTTAACGAAAACAACAAGTTGTCCTTGAAAAACAAGGTGCTGATGTACAAAGTAATCCTGGCACCGATCTGGAGGTATGGCGTCCAGGTGTATGGCATCGCCGCCAAGACCCACCTGAATAAAATTAGGGTCTTTCAGGCAAAAATGCTCAGACGAATCACTGGTGCAGAGTGGTTCATCAGAACCAAGGACATAGAGAGAGATTGTGGTGTCCCTATGGTCGGCGATACCATAAACAGACAAGCCGCACGTTACCTTGACAAGGTAGCATGCCACCCAAACAACCTTGCCAGACGCCTGCTCAGAAGAAGAAGGATAAACGGGATCAGGGCAGCACGGAGACTTCAGAGGATCCATCCCACTGACTTGGCTAACCGAAGGATATAGGCTTACATACACAGTCATTACACTACACTATCACATATATATCAATAACAATCTAAATATATAACAAAACCTAGCTCTCAAAACCCCTAGAACTAGAACTACACGAAAACAAACACACAACACAACAAATATCTAACATTAAAATCAAAACAAACACTACAACATAAGTTATTTTAAGGAGTAACAATAGCTTGTAAAAACTTAGATGTAATAGGGTCACTAAGCTCAATAAAATTACCTTTTATAAAAAAAAAAAAAAAAAAAAGCATCGAGTCCAAGGAACTGATAAAAGTATAAATATATCGGCACAAAAGAAGAACGTTCAACAGAGACTGTGGAATGAGATGGGCCTGAATGTGGGCAATTCTAAACAAAATGGAAGTGGGAACAGCAACGATGGCAATACCGCGAGAAGAGCTTTCGAAAATACTGATTTATTCTCCTCAATTTTAAACTTTGACTCGGTAATTTTGAAAAACTTTCATATTATATTAATCGCAATATCTTGCGAATATAATATAAACAAAGAAAAATTCAAAATCCTGTGCGCAGAGACATTTAAATTATATGTAAAGACTTATTCGTGGTATCCAATGTCTCCAACTGTGCATAAAGTGTTGGTGCATGGCCACCAAATTATGGATAGTTGCGTACTTCCATTAGGAGTTCTTGGAGAAAATGCCTCCGAAGCGAGGAATAAATATTATAAATACGACAGACTTTCTCACGCGAGAAAATGTAGTCGGCTACTTAATATGACAGACATGTTTAACAGAGCAATGGATTCTTCCGATCCATTGCTCTCCACAATAAATTTAAACCAACGAAAAAGGTTAAACAAAAAAAAGAAACTGCCAAAAGAAGTCATCGATCTTTTGGAATCTCCTGATGCTGACTTACGATTAGACACGAGTTGTAGCAATAATGACGAGTGTGATGAAGTAATCGACATTTATGGTCTGGATACCATTGAGCTACCCGAAGAAGATGCAATTGATGACTAAACTATGAAGGTATTGCGTATAAAAAATAAATATTAACATATTAATTATCAATTATTACATAAAAAATATTCTCGTATATTTACAGAAATCCAGATGATACCACATAATTTGAGACTTATTATACCGCCTATATATATATATATATATATATATATACATTTAATTGTTAATTATTTACATTAAGAAATTATTAAATTTAATTAATATGAGTTGTATATCAACTTTATGAACTGGGTGTATAATTAGTTATCTGTATGTATATAAGAGGCGTGGAAGAAGGCGTGGTCCGATAAAAAAAAAAAATCCGAAATTTTAGATAATTATTAGTATTACACGTGCAAAGTTTCAAGACTCTAGCTTTACATTTACAATTAATGCGAAAATTTTCGACTTTTTCCCCATAGTGCAGTGTAGAGTGCTTCACGGTGGAATGCTATCACAGCCTTTTCCAGTCCTGAGCGGCGTTCGGCAGGGATGTGCTCTGTCGCCCATTTTGTTTATAATGGTAGTTGCAGACGTGTTCGCTACAATGCAACCTGCTCCCAACAACAGCGGCATTGGGTGGTCAATGACTACAAGACTGCGGCATCTAGACTATGCAGACGATATATGCCTTCTTTCAAATAGGCTAAGCGGCCTGGCTAATACACTAGCCCACCTTGACACCTCAGCTAAGTCGGCAGGCCTCAAAATCAACACGAAGAAGACAAAAGCGCTCAGCATCCGTTCCGGACAATCCCAGGCTCTGGTTTTGGACGAAGTGCCAATTGAGCAAGTTGAGCAATTCAGCTACCTGGGAAGCGTAGTCGCTGTTGATGGAGGGACGGAGCTCGATGTGGATGTGCGCCTTCAAAAGGCTAAAGGTGCCTATGGGATGCTGTCAGCTGTTTGGCGTTGCTCGACCTATCCACACTGGCTCAAAATCAGGCTCTTCAAGTCCAACGTAATGCCAGTGCTCTTATACGGTTCTTCCACTTGGAAAATTACAACTTCCATAGTGGCGAAACTACAAACTTTTGTAAACCGTTGCCTGCGACGCATCTACTGCATATTCTGGCCTGACAGAATAAGGAACTCTGAGTTACTTGAACGAGCGAATATGGAGAGTGTCGACACCATAATACGCAGGATGAAATGGAGCTGGATAGGACATACATTGCGAAAAAACGAGAACAACATCGCAAGGAAGGCAATGGAATGGAACCCGTTGGACGGAGTCGGGCGGTCACGTGGCAGACCTAAAGAAACTTGGAGGAGGACTGTCGGTAGAGAAGCGCAAAGCATCGGGAAAAGTTGGGGAGAACTGAAAGCGACGGCCAACAACAGAGTTCGCTGGAGGAGAGGAGTGGTTGATGCCCTATGTCCCACAAGGGATCGGAACTAGAAGAAGATGTGAAAAAAATGCAAGCAAAGACAATATTTAACTAAAGTTAAATAGTCGTAGACACAAAAAAGAAAAACATCAACTGAATTTAAGTGAAATACCAATGCTGAACTAAGAAAAATTACATACATACATACAGCACAAGTTCATCTAATGCAAAAAGTGCATACATACACAAGTAGCAGCCTACATACATAAATGTAAAAGACAGAAGCCAACAGAAAAAAAACCCAAAACTGTACAAATTCCTGCAAAAGCAACAGTAAGACAAAGCAACAGCTAAAGCTTACATTCATCAAAAAGTTATACTCAACAAAATACAAGGAGCCGCTCTCTATGTTATGCGTTCGCTTGGTACAAATCCCCCATGGCATGACATTAAGAAGGCACTCATCGACAATTTTGGCATCAAGGAATCTTATGATGAACTCTACAAACGAGCTCACACCTCAGTTAACAAAGATATCGTTAGTTTTTTTAAGCACCTTCGTAATATTTGCGGCAAAATTCAAGAAAAATTAGAATTTGACGATGAGAAACCAGCCGAGTTCCAGCCGCAGCGTGTTGATAAATTTATTCTACGTACTTTTCTTAACAATATTAACGTAAATTTAGCTTCTGTGGTCATTAATGCTAACTTAACAAACATAAGAGATGCTTTCCGACTACTGGAAGAGAATGGTTTGATTCGCTCTGAAAACAAACAAGCTGAACAAAATAAAATTCAAAGAAATGATAAGTCAAATTTTGCAAATCCACTGACACAATTCAACATTTCAACAAAATACCCAAAACTCGTGTCCAAATAATCAGTTGCAAAGAATTCAAAATAATCAAGCTCCAAATTCAAATAGATTTTCCAACAGAACATCTTACTCTTATCGTCCGTATTCAAACCAAAATATGTCCGCTCAAAATCAAAACAACAATAATAATTCTTTTCCGATGGAAATTGATCATTTGCAAGTCGAAGACCATAATGAGGAGCAAACAAATTTTCTTATACTAGCCTCTCAAAATTATTACCATTAATAGAAATATCCATTCACAACGAAAAAATAATAGCACTGATAGACTCAGGCTCTACAACTTCTTTGATAAATTCCAACAAGCTACCCCAATGTAAACGTATACCATTAAAAGAACCAATAAAATTTACGTCTCTCAATGGATTAATAAGCATAACTCATGAAATAATAACAGAAGTTCCTTTAGAATTTAACGAAGATTCGATTATGTCATGGAAGATAGCTAATTTGAAAGGCAAATGTTTCGATGCAATAATTGGACAAAATATTTTAGCACCGATGAATGCTATCGTAGACTTGGGCAAACAGACTCTTACAATCAATAACAAGATAACAAAGTTCTACCCTTCGTGTCCATTTGCGTTTGATGAAATACATGTTCTTGAGATAACTGATATTGATAACAATATTATAAATCAACTCTTTGATGGTTTAAATGTCCAAGAAAATCAGGCTTTAGAACAGATTTTAGATCGATTTAAAGACCTTATATATGTAAAAGGACAAACTCTTACTAACACAGATATTATTGAGCATGAAATTAAAACTACAACTGATAAGCCAATATATACAAAAATGTACCGGTATCCACAGGTTTATGTACGCGAAATTTGCAAACAGGTTGATGAAATGCTTAAGCAAGGAATCATCAGAGAAAGCAATTCGCCATATAATAGTCCTTTATGGATTGTCCCAAAAAAAGCTGATAATATGGGTGAATCGAGTTGGAGATTTGTTGTAGATTATAGACCTATAATTGGTATAAC
This sequence comes from Lordiphosa collinella, assembly GCA_018904265.1. Lineage (NCBI taxonomy): Eukaryota > Metazoa > Arthropoda > Insecta > Diptera > Drosophilidae > Lordiphosa > Lordiphosa collinella. Next base: position 181,950 of record JAEIFV010000437.1, on the reverse strand, counting down.
TGTAACCGATCGCTTTCCTATACCTAATATTGAAAATATATTAGATAAATTAGGGCGTATTTCACTACAATAGATTTGGCTAAAGGATTTCACCAAATTCTTGTGAAGCAAGAAGACCGGGCAAAAACAGCCTTCTCTACTCCTTATGGTCATTTTGAGTTTAACCGAATGCCTTTTGGTCTTAAGAACGCACCAGCAACGTTCCAAAGACTTATCAATTACATCCTTCGTGATTTAATCAACAAAATATGCGTTGTTTATTTGGATGATATCTTAGTATTTTCCACAAGTACTCAAGAGAGATTTTTAACGCTAGCCTTAATGCGTGGATCGATTTCAGGACCCTAACATTTCTTCACAAAATTATATTTACACAGGAACCTCTATACCTGTTTCAAAAACTAAGACCTGCTTTCTCGCAAAGAACACACAACTTTATATGTCCCAGAATTAAAATGTTAGTCTCTGAGAGGCAGTTCTTTATTAATGCAATTCGCCTGTGAAACGACCTACCTCACAACCTTAAAACCATAAAAAGCACCCTGCAGTTTCATACTAAACTTAAAAATCACATACAGAATACAGAATAAAGCATTAGTCTAGACTAATTAGCTTTTGAATAAAATTATATAAAATACACACATAGATTAATAAAATTAAAAACATGCAAGTTCATTCATCGTAAAAATTGTCTTGTATTGTAATAAATGTTAAGTCTCTTTTATATTTTCTTTAAATTCATTGTTAAATTGTAAGTTTAAAATTTTTATATCAAAGTTATGATCTCGAACCCGATGTGACTGGCGCGTTATTTATAAGGCAATTCTTTGTACTTGCAGCGCTGGGCTAAAAATCAATAAATTATTAAATTATTATTCAAGAGCATATTTGCGATATCACCAAAGTGTTTCGTAAAGTTAAGGGAAGCTAATTTAAAGATTCAAATAACCAAATGCAAATTGTTTGCCAAAGAAACATTATACTTAGGGCACATTTTGACTCCTAAAGGCGTAAAACCCAATACAAACAAAGTATCTCACATCCAAAATCTACAGTTACCAAAGAATACGAAACAGATCAAGTCGTTTCTTAGTATGACAGGTTACTATCGTAAATTTATGAAGGACTACTCTAAAGTAGCTTACCCAATGATTAAATATTTGAAAAAAAGGAGTCAAACTAAATATTAACGATCCAAACTATATTAACTCGTTTGAAAAGTTAAAGAAAATAATAACGGAGTCGCCTATTCTAAGGTATCCAGACTTTAACAAGCAATTTCAACTTGTTACAGATGCAAGTGCAGATGCTGTTGGAGCCGTTTTACAACAAGATGGTCATCCTCTTTGCTTCGCTAGTAGAACTCTAAACGACCATGAACGCAACTATTCTACAACTGAAAGAGAACTTCTTGCAATTGTTTGGAGCACGAATTACTTTCGTCCATACTTGTATGGTACAAAATTCGAAATCCTTTCTGATCATCAGCCTTTACGATGGCTTTTCATCAAATCGCAGGGGAAGATGAGCCCTAGATTGTATCGTTGGCTCATTAAACTTAGTGAGTATAACCTTGTTGTAAACTACATAAAGGGTGGAGAAAACCAGGTTGCCGATTTTCTAAGCAGAATAAATGCTGATACAAATGAAATAAATGCGATAAATTCTTCTACTAACTCTTTATACAATAATGTTACTGATGAATTAGACACAGTACATTCGCAAGATGAAGATGTTCATAATCAAATACCGATACTAGATACGGTTGTGAATAGATTCAAAGTACAGTTGATTTTAACAAAAAATAAATCCAAGGACATCGAAACAATTCATAAAAATAAAAAGATTTTCATCAATCAGTCTGACATTGAAAACAAACTTGAACAACTCTTGGGAATGCACATAGAGAAAGGTAAGGTTGGTGTATTTACAGAATTAGACTATCACCAATATAACATTCTACAGGAAAAAATCATTGAACTATATGAAGGAAATAATAATGTTAAATTTGTACGTTGTTCGTTTCATGCAAAAGATTTAGTATCAGAAGATGAGGCTTTTAAAGAAATTGAAAAATATCATAAGAACGAGACTGGACATACAGGGATAAATGAAAATTATATTGGTCTTAAGAGATTAATATACTACCCAAATTTAAAAACCCTTATCAATAAATTCATAAATAATTGTTCAACATGCAATAAAGCTAAATATGACCGTAAACCCATAAAGGCAAAATTTTCAATAACAGAAACCCCCACCGATATAAAACAAATAGTTCACATGGATATTTACACCAACTCTAAGTCCAACTTCCTTACTTTTATTGATCGTTTTTCAAAATTTGCTACAGCTTATTATCTAGAAGACAGAAATAACCAAACTATCATAGAAAAAATAAGACTATACAAATCTCAAAGAGGTCACTTCAATAAGTTAATCTGCGATAATGAGTTTAAAAGCATAAATATAAAAGAATATTTACTTGCAGAAAATATTGAGCTACACCTTGTTAAACCTAATAACCATACTGGTAATGCTGACATAGAACGTTTACACAGCACAATTTGTGACAAAATAAGAATATTATCTATTGAACAAAAGTCATTGAATATTAAGGACAAAATGAGCAAATCAATTGAGTTTTATAACAACACTTTTCATTCGTTTACAAAAGAAAAACCTATAAATGTTGAAAGTGGAAATTGTAACAAGAAAACTATATTTAGGAACATTGCTAAGTACGAAACAAAAATATATTGACAAAAGAAATGAAAACAGAGAAATTTACACTGAACAAAGAAAGGAAGGATATATAAAAAACTATAGAGCTTTAAGACACAAGGAACATCCTAAATTTAAAATAAGCAATTTGGAAAATATACATACCTCAAACATAAAAAGACAAATGAAACACGAAAACTGAACTGAAACATGTTAGTTATTAAGAAAAGCTATATTCTTTGTAATGATTAGTACTTAATTAGAATTTAAGATTATATCTTCAATTCTAGCGATGGGGCAGTTATGTATGTATCCTCAACTCTGTACCCCATTCCATTTCATTTACTTCTTGTACCTCATAACACTTCCATTTTGTTCCTACTCACTCTCAATTCAGTCATCGAACAAAGCAGAAGTGTTAATTTTTGTGAAATAAAATAAATATATTTAAAACACATTAGAAATTAACCTTTTACATAATTCGCGTGACGCTGGCGAAATGACAGTGATGAATGAAATCAACACGCCCGGGTGGTCAAATGGCAAGACATTAGCCTTGCAACGGCGAGGTCATGGGTTCGAATTAAACTCAAGGCATTAAACTAAACCCTATTTTTCTTGTTTTTTTATTTTGTTTTTTTTTTTTTTTGAGTTTTTTAACATTGTCTATATTTTTTCAATATTTTTCGAAACGGTCCCAAACGGTTTGTAACGCATCTCCGACCACATAAAGTATATATATTCTTGATCAGCATGCCCTTTTCATTGGCATACACTTATTTCATATACCTTTACACAATTCTTCAAAGTTTGGTCGAAATCGGATGACAATAGCATATAGCTGCCATAGGAATGATCGGTCGAAAAACTAGTTCTAGTGAGAAAAACTTTTTTGTTTTTAATGAAAACGTCCTTATCATTGGCATACACTTATTTTATATACTTTTACACAATTCTACAAAGTTTGGTCGAAATCAGACGACTATAGCATATAGCTCCCATAGGAACGATCGGTCGAAAAACTAGTTCTAGTGAGAAAAACTTTGTTTTTAATGAAAACATCCTTATCATTGGCATACACTTATTTTATATAGTTTTACACGATTCTACAAAGTTTGGTCGAAATCGGATGACTATAGCATATAGCTCCCATAGGAACGATCGGAGGAAAGCTTTTTTTTAATGAAAACGTCCTTTTTATTGGCATATTCTTATTTTATATAATTTAACACATTTCTACAATATTTTATCAAAATCGGATGACAATAGCATATAGCTGCAGTATGAATGATCGGTCGAAAAAAAGTTCTAGTGATGAAAAACTTTTTTGTTTTAAATGGGATCGCCTCCAAATTTCGTAATTAACATTTTATTATGCTTTTCCATGTTTTCACCAAGTTAGGTCAAAATCAGACATCTATATGGTATAGATCCCATAGAAAAGTAAGGTCCGAAAAGTAGTCTTAGTTAGAAAAACTTCTTTGTTTTCAATGGAAGCTGCAAGGGTATACAAAACTTCGGCCGAGCCGAAGTTAACTTTCCCCATTTTTTTCCATTTTTTTAACTTAAAACTTTAGTTTGTAAGACCTAATTTAGCTCTTAGGGTCAAAAATCTTGCAGCAGGCAACGGCTTTGTTAGGATGTCGGCCAACAGGTGATCGCTCTAATACTTTTGTAATGATGTGATTATTAGTTTTGAGTTGTTATTTATGGCTCTCGGATATTTCCAGCCTTTTATTTTTTTTGACTCCTTAATTTGCAAGAAAAATTGGCTCGACATATCGGTGATGCCTTCTGCCACTTCCTGATTCTCCCCTGGCATTTGGCGAATACACCCAGACCGGAGCTTCCCACGTGGGATGTGGGCAACAGATGGCTCCTGTCAGTCCCACTTGGGAAGCTCCGGTCTGGGCGTATTCGCCAAATGCCAGGGGAGAATCAGGAAGTGGCAGAAGACATCACCGATATGTCGAGCCAATTTTTCTTGCAAATTAGGGAGTCAAAAAAAAAAAAAAGGCTGGAAATATCCGAGAGCCATAAATAACAACTCAAAACTAATAATCACATCATTACAAAAGTGTTAGAGCTGGTTGGGAATTTTAAGAATGCATTCGCTCAAAAGAAATTCGCATTTTCCGTTGCATGTTTTTTGGGGGTTGCATCGTTTTCTTAAGGGGGTCAAAAAATAATTTTATACTCTCTGCCAGAGGTACACAGAGTATAAGTATGTAACAGCCAGAGGAAAGCATTTCCGACCCTATAAAGTATATATCATGATACAATTATACAAGGTAGTCCACTCGGCAAAATCACAGTCCCTTAATATAACCCAGCCAACCAAACGCTTGCAAACGATATCCCAATCGAGTGAATTGCGAGAGTTAACCCGGCAAAACTCTCGCATACGGGTCGGGAAATGATAGTAAAATGATTCATATGTCGTTCAGTTTGTGGCAGTGAAAGTATCATTTACGATAGTCGCAAGCAATACGGTTAGCGTAGCTTTAAGCGGTATCTTTTGCGAGACTTTTTTGATAGTACCTGCGAGTAATATAAAATATTTGTTATAAAAAAAATAAAAATAAAAAAAAAATATATTTTTGAGCCAGTAGTGACGCCACCCGGACCGCCGCCGACTTCACCTTGTCTGGGACTCGAACTCAGGACCGCGGCACTCTACACAAATGGCTGACATCTTACAATCGGATCGCGCGTGACGCTGGCGAAATGACAGTGATGAATGAAATCAACACGCCCATTAGCCTTGCAACGGCGAGGTCATGGGTTCGAATTAAACTCAAGGCATTAAACTAAAACCTATTTTTCTTGTTTTTTTATTTTGTTTTTTTTTTTTATTTTTGAGTTTTTTAACATTGTCTATATTTTTTCAATATTTTTTCAATATTTTTTTATGACTGTTAACGACCTTTATACTCTTAACTTGCAGTTTTTACTGGCTCGAGGTCTTGCCATGTTATTGACATAACTTTAAACAGAGGCACACAACACAACAAAGGAGGCTTCAGGTTGATCGGACGACGTTTCATGAGGGACCAACCTCACTCATCAGCGATCTTGAGCCTGAAATGTCAGTCCAAAAAGCAGTCTCTCCATGCCTGCGACGGCAAAACCGTTTGGGAATTCCAAAGGCAGCTTTGCGCGCAAAACACGAAAAAGACAGCTTAAGACAGCCATTCCCCTTTGTAAGTGTGTGGCCTCCGTTTTGGACTTTGGACTCAGGTGCAACCAACGGCCGCCGCTCTGGAACAAAAGACCAAAATGTTTGTATATACAAACAGGAGTGTTTTGTTCTTTTAAATGAAACTATTTCTATTAAGTTTCGAGCAACAACGCCGTGCAAAGCGTTTTATATTTTTTTATGACTGTTATTATATTTTTTCAATATTTTTCGAAACGGTCCCAAAATCGATATTTTTCGTAATTACGCAAAACGTTCACATGCTGGCTCGCTTATGAGCTCGCATGCGAGTGCTCTGCGACAATAAAAATGAACTCTCATTCCTTGTTTACATGCGAGCTCGTTTGTGAGCATTCTGCGATAGTCTCGCAAAATGCTCGCATTCTGGTTTGCTGGGAAGTGCGAGTGAAAGAGCGTTGAATAGTGAGTGTGAGTGAAACGGCTGCACAGTGCGTCGATTAACCCGCGCACGGTGCATGGGGCCAAAAGTTTTCTTAGTTATGACATGAGTTTATAATTATACCCTGTTCCCATTGAAAATGGGAAAAGGGGGATCATGAAGTTGTGCAAAAGTATGTAACAGGTAGAAGGAAACACTTGAGACCCTATAAAGTATATATATTCTTGATCAGCATCAACAGCCGAGTCGATTTAGCCATGCCCGTCTGTCCGTATGAACGCGTGTTTCTCAGAGACTATCGGACCTGTTCCGAATTCCGAAAGCTAGTGAAATTTCCGCAAATCGAGTTGATTGCTGTTCCGAATTCCGCAAATCGACAAGAATTGTCGTTTTCAAAACGTGGGCTGCTGAGTCAGCGGAATTAAAAGTAATTGCAAATTAAAGCATTAAACTACTTTCCCAATATGATAAACTAAAAAATTCGAAATTAGTTGAACATTTTTAAGATCGATTAACATCATTACTTAAACTGTTTTAAGTTTAAGTATAATTTTACAGAATTTTTTTATAAACTTCTATAAAATATTACATGAAAAAACAAAACCGAGCGGCCGTGACCAAACCGATTGCTGTTCTGAATTCCACTTTACTTTTTAGTCGATTGCGACCTTCAATCGGCGGCTGCTAGGGTTGCTGCATATGAATTTATTTAATCGGACTGCACTTTTTCTATTACACTTAGCTATGTTTAACCATATTTGATATGACATATTCAAATGAAATATTTAAATACTGGTTTAAGTAAAAATAAATGTATTTAAAGAGTAAATAAGAGCTTTATAAATTTAAATTACCGAGATTCGAAACCGAGTTCGAAAAGTGACCATATCGTTCGGAATTGAAAACAGCAAATAGTAAAACGCTCGTTTTCGTTTCGGAATTCGGAACAGGCCTGTATAAGAGTTAGAGCCACAAATTGAATGTAGGTAGGTGTATACACGATTCAATACGAGTTTGTTCTAGATTTGGAAAATTCCTCCCCCTCCCCCCTTTGAGCGCAAACACCAGCCAGAGCCACAATTTTTAAGATAGACCTTCCGAACTTTATATATATCAAGTAAGGCCCAATATCTATCTATTCTGAAAAGATCAATAAGATCGGACAAAAAACACCGAAGTTATATACGATTCAATTTTGCTTGTGTGAGAGAGGGGGGGGCCTTGCATTGTCAGTTAACGCGTTTGCGCGTGCGTGTGTGCGTATGTTAGAGTGTGTGTGTGTATGTGTCAGTGTGTGTATATGTGTATGAAAACACAAGAAGTCAAGGGAACAGGGTATTTTGTAGTCGGGGCACTCGACTACAGCTCCCTTACTTGTTTTATTTTTATTAGTTTTGAATTTGACATTTGGGGTGTTCATTTAGTGTTGTATCATTGCACATTGCACGGGTGATTGAATAATGATTGTTTTTGGTCTAATTATGTTATGTCTTTCTTCTTTTACTAGCGGTGCTTTCTTATCTGAGTTCAAGTCAAATTCTGACTCCTTTAGAAGAGTCATAAAAGACTCTTTCGGAAGAGTCATAAACGACTCTTTCAGAGGAGTCGCGGCTAGGGTACCATTTTCTCCCGACGAAAGAGTCATTTCACTATTTTAATCAGTAAGAGGAGTCGAAAAAGACTCGAATATGATCAAAAATTTCTTGAAATGCTGGCTGGGCCAAAACTTCGGCCGAGCTGAAGTTAACTTTCACCTATTTTTGTTTTAATGTCTTGACAACACAGCCCCAAAAAGCCGAGCCTCTCTCAATCTCTTGGCATGTGCGCTTCTAATTTTCGCACAAAAGAAAGGGACCTACAGTTTAACGCCGAATCCGAAAGGCTGTTTGAGAAGCTTTTGCATCACTAATTACTACAACGCTGGCGCCAACAGCAGAGAAGGGTGACCGGGTGTAAAGTTTATTCTAAGAAACAACTTTTCAAAAGATGTTTCGAGGCGGGATCGAACCCACGACCTCTTGCACAGCGGTCGCTCACACTAGCCGCTGAGCCACCAACGTTCCTAAGGCAGCAACGATATATGCTATGCTCAAAACTTTGTAGAATTGTGTGAAAGCATGCACACAAAATAAAGAAATGCCTATTTTAAGAACATTTTTATTGAAAAGAAAAAGTGATTCTAAGTAAGACTACTTTTCAGACCTTACTTTTCTAAAGATGTCCGATTTTGACCAAACTTAGTAGAACTATGGAAAAGCATTATGAATTAATACATACAAAATTTGACGGACATAGCTAATTCAACTCAGCTTGTCATGCTGATCAAAAATATATATCTACTTTATGTGGTCAGAAATGCTTCTTCTAAAAAACTACAAAATTTGCAAAATGAAACCGTTCATCCGATTGCCATAAAACTTTGGGGAATGTTAGGACACTTTCCTGCGAAGGATTCTAAGTCCAATTAATGGCCGGGAAATAGTCTAGAAACTGCGAAATTTGCAAAGCCATACCAATCATCCGATTGCAATGAAACTTTGGAGAATGGCTGAGTATTTGCCCGGGAAGGTTTCTAAGTTGAAAAAGTGGGCGGGAAGTGGTTCAAAAAACTTCGAAATTCGAAAGAATTAAACCGATCATCCTATTGCGATGAAACTGTGTTAGGCGTCCAACCAATCCCAACCCTCGAAGTTTTCTTTTGTTCAAAAATCAAGAAAATTCGGAAAATTATCATTTGAGTATTTATGAAAGCGCTCAATATTTAGTTTACAATGCAGGCGTTAGTAAATAGAAGACGCAGATTGAATGCTAATTTTGCGAATTTTCATTTGGGCTTAGATTACTATATTGTGAAGATTTAATAGATGGCTATTGTAGACGCGTAAATAAAGTTTGGATTATCTTTAAGTAGAGGTGAAGTTCGAACGGGCAAAAATATCACAATATTTTCTAGTTCTTACGTCGAACTTCGGATTCCCAGCCATAAGTGCATAAGCAGAAACGAAATGTCAGATAGCTAAGGAAAAAATGAAGAAACGGGAAGTAATGAGATAGAAAATACCTTTAAAAAAAACTACACACATTATTACATTTTTCAGTTTACGGGAACAACTTAGCAGTTCAGTATGTATGTATATCTGTCCCTTATGGGCGTCTAAACTAACGGTGGGCTTTAGATTTGAGTTTGAGAGCAGTCCAACAACAACAACAGAAAAACCACCCCAATTGGCGCGTCTCCAGTTGGCCAACCAGACACACACTTCATGAGTTTGTTTTTGCAGTCAGCTCTGCCGCTCCAATACGCAATAAAATTTGTTGTTGTTTTCGCTTCGAGTTCGGCTAGCTTGTGCAAGATGACGAGGCAATTTTTCATTTGTCTGAGTGTCGCCAGCTGCCATAAAATAACTCTTGAGAGCAATGGGAGCAAAAGAGCATTGACGTGCCCGTCGCTGGTCTAAGCTTTCAGCGATGTTCAAGAAGAGCTAGGCCAAAAACTGAGAGTGTATTAATGTGCGATATTGAAGCGACACAGCCCAGCTTTGAACTGCCCTCAACGACAGGTGGGCAGCGAATGAAGGCAAAGAGAGCTCTGCTTACGCCCATATGCCCGAATTCAGCACGCGCTCGGCTCGTGTGCGTGTAAATAGCCGATTGCGCTCGGCCCCTGGGGGCTATGGAGGAACATCGCTGGTTTAAACCATTGGAGGGCACAAAATTTGTTTTTGTGAGTAGTCCAACAACAACATCTCAAAAAAATCAACCAGCACACACCATATATATGTTTTTGCAAACGTCTGCTCCGCGCACACGGCTTGTCGCCAGGCTGCGATGCGCAACAGCTTTGTTGTTGTTCTCGCTCAGAGGCGAGCAAATTCTGCTGGTTATTGTGTCTAGCTTGGGGGAGATGACGAGTCAGTTTTCAATGCTTCTGCGTGTCGCCGCCTACCATAAACTAACTCATGGGAGCAATCGGAGCAAAAAGAGCAAGCACGTGCCCACCGATGGTCTAGACCACTGAACTGATCTGTACGAAATTTTAAAATTATGTTCATATCCTAAGTCTGTCAACCGGTTCGAAAGCGGTCAAAAATGCTTTAAAAGTGGTTCAGAGCCATATCTTAGAAGTTGTTTAGGCAACGAACTTGAAATTCAGTATGTAGGTTGGTAATATGGAGTTGAATGACTTATTGGTTTTAAGCCGGCTTCGAAAGGTTTACTGGTTCAAAAGTGGGTAATTTTTCGGTGGTTCAATTTGAGTTGTTGCTGGTCAGGGTCCGCGTGCAACCTGGTAGCTAAGCCACTGACTGGCAAACTGGAATCGACGGAGTCAGTTTGGTATAAGCTTTCCACAAATAACATGTTATTCATTTAAAAATGAATTCACCTAGCCAAGAATATTCAACAAAGAACGAGCCTCCAATCAAGGTACGAATATCTGTTTAAGTTGATGTCAGGAGAAAATCCTCCTTCTCCTCCTCCATCACTTTCCGAAACAATCTTCGCCGAAATGAAAATTTATCAAATTTTGGATTACTAAATATACTGATTACAAACTTGCATAATTCACCTAATTTGTGTCTGTTCCTCATAGTTTTCCTTGGCAGTTTCTTATCCTAGTTAAGGCTACGTTTGGAGTTGTGCTGCTGTTCTGTTCCTGTTCCTGCGGGCAGACATGTTTGACGAGCATTTTCGAGGTGATTAAAAACTTTTGCATGTGGGGTTTATTAAAATTAGATTAACATGAAACCGCAAATATACACACGCACACACGCGCACACCCACCCACACACTCATGTAAGTCATAGACCAAAAAAGTTTCCCCAGCTTCCCGCGCAACACAAATTTATTATCAGATGTTTATGCAAGTAATTTTAAATCACAAACTTGTTTCATTTTTAATGATGAGCCAAATCTCTCTCTTCATCATCTGTTTATTAGCTCTTGGAACACCTGTAGCTGCTGCTGCAGTTTCATTGGACTTTCAACTAATTTTTAGTGGCGAAACTTTTACCGCACACAAAATTTCACTTTGTTTTTATGTTTATTTGAGCGAGTTTCCACCCGGAGGAGGAGAGTTAGTTTTCGACATGAAAAGTTGGAAAATACTTTTTAACACCTCGTCGAACGATTATGATACTCGCCTCCAATTGGGTTTGTAAGCCTTGGCCGTTTGTTTACCTGATGAAAACATCAATAAGACTGCTCGGTGGCGAATGAGTCCATGAGTTTAAATGGTGATGGGGTTGGGGGGACACTGTGCGTGCCTCTCGGCAGCTATCGTTGCATATTTTGCGTTCATTTCGTGCTGTTTTTGGCCTGGCTTATCAAATGACCGTTACGAGGCGACACTGGAGTGGGTTAGACAGTGGGATGGATGGGACAGGTTACTCGCCTGGTCACGCTTTGTTCCGGGTGACCAGAAACCGAGTGGCTTCAGTTTACAGATATCTCTGGCACAGACGGCGCCCAAAATGTCCGGGGGAAGCTGCTAATCAAATAGCCGCTGGCCATGAGTTGATTGCTCCGAGTTACGCATCACGCGTAACGTTACTCCTCTTCAAGATTCAGCCAACATTTACGCCGTTTCTCTGCTCAGATTGCGGCAAATAGTCTTGAATTTTCAGTTTAAGTTGGCCGGTTCAACGCCATTTCGCTTGGCATGCCCCTGAGCCCGGGCAAAAATGAAATGTGGCAGGTAATTAAGCAGGCGGAATTGCTAAATTATTGCAACTTTATAACGCGGCAAGCCAGAACAGAACAGCAGCAGCATCAGCAACCCATTCCGCAGGCATCCAAACGGCACGTCTGCCGCTCAAGTTAATGAGATGTTAAAGTGGAATCTCCAGCAAGGCGGCTACCCGGTGTACTTTTTAGTTGGTTTTTCTGCTGAGTTGTAACGTCAACTGCTGTTCTGCTGTTGGCTGTTTGCTTATTGTTGCCTGCCGTAAGCCAGCGCCGTCTGCACCTGCGTTTGGCCGTCGTCGCCATCGCCGCCACCGTCTAATGACGAAACCATTATTAATATGCGTGAGAGATAAGGCGGCGATGAGGCTAACGGCAAGAGCCGCATATCAAAATAGGTTCTGCTTGAGCTTTTGAATTAGCTGCAAAAACCAGGTTCAAACTTAATCAAGCCAAGGGCTTCTTCTGGGATATCCTTTATATTTGGACCTTCTAAGCAGAGGACTGCATACGATCTGATTGCTGGATATGGTTGCAAGTTAGAGATTGGAGCAGTGGAACTCGCAAAAGTTGTCACAATCTATATCGCGCCGATTGGATGTGCGCCACAAAAAGGAGCAGACAACGACCATCATCTAATGGTAGCGGTCTCCTTCTTAGGACGGCTGCGATTGCTAAATCGGAAAATGCGAGACCAAAGGCGAAATACTTCACCGACCGACTGAAACTAACAGCGGTTAAGAACTGCTTTCAAGAGGCGCTCAATCGCAGAAAATGCGGAAAACGCAGCTGCAAACGGTGACCTGAAAACGGTGTACAAGGCAAACATGGAATAGCCGATAAAAAGACATAGACGGAAAATACCTTACGACTCAAAGGGACCAATTGAGCAGATGGAGATCTCACTTTGCAGCAGTCCTTAACTGTGAGCTATCCTCGGCCGCATTTCGACTTTTTTTCGAGCTGCCACAAATTTCAAGGCACCACAGGGTAAGGACTTCAGCACCCACTAAACTCGAAATCCTAATGGCTATCCAATCGCTGCCCGACAACAAAACTGTCGGGGTTGACGGCATTCCGGCGAAGTTTTTCAAGTGCCAATAGGCCGCGGATTTACTGTACCCGGTTTTAACACGGGCATGGGAAACTGAGGAGATCTCCTCGGAATGGTTAGAGGGCATCCTGATAAAAATTCCCACGAATGCGACACCTGGAGTGGAATCTGTGTGCTGCCAACCATTTCGCAGCTCATAGCCAAAATAGTTCTGGATCGCCTGAGAGACACCATAATGCACACCGTAGGCGAAGAGCAAGAAGCATTCAGAAAAGGCACGTCATCCTGATCGAGCAATGCATAGAGTACAGATCTGAGCTGCACATGGCCTTTGTGGACTTCGCTAGAGCCTTTGACAGCGCAAACAGGGTAAGCATATGACAGGGGTTGCGAAGGAGAGGGATACCGGGAAACCTTATTTCCCTCATCAGAGCGCTCCGTATACGTAGTAGTCGAAATTGTTTCGGACTTATTGAGCACACTCGTTCTCGAAAACCATTTAAAGCATCCACCCCAAGATGACGGCTAATTGACAAATGACACACTAAATTTGAGTGCGCGTGCCCTCACAGTCGGACTTGACTGCATGCCAGAAGTACAACCCGTATACAACTTTTGCTACTAAGAAGTAGTTGCAAAAACCTGCAGTCTTCCTTTCGCCTTTGTATTGGGGCGAAACGCAGCAGGAACTGTTCTATTAGAAGCGACGTTTGCATGGGTTGTTGTTGTTGGTTCAACTTCGTAAAAACGATCGGCTGTCTCTGTCTCATGCTGCATGCGTGCCAAAAGAAGGGACGTTTGCCTGTTGTGCAGACTTCTTTGCTTCTAACCTACTGCCAAGAGGAGCGTGCATCAGTTTTCATACAGATTATATGCCTTCTATCATACTGCAAAAGTTGGTTACGCATTCTTCCTAGTAAAAAGAAGTGTGCCAGAAGGCATTTTTTTGGGAACCACGTTCCGACAAATCCGACTGGGCTGTCAGTCTCTCTCTCACTTACACCATCTCTCTATCATACTCTCTCTAGCTCTCTTAGCAAATGCTGTCAGTCCACAATTTTAAATGTGCGCCGTACCTGTATTATTTTATCTTGTGGAGTACTATTTTTATTTCGGGAACTGGTAAAACTAATGTCAATAGCTAAAGTCTGTTAATACCAAACTAAAGCTTGACACTTTTAAGCATAAACAGTCTCACTACGTTTGGATGCCTTTGCGCTATTTGTGTTGTTTACAGTGAATTAAAAAAAATAAATTTAGCCTTAAGGTACATGTCTAGTTTCAGCAAAAGTAGGGTTTACGAAAAATTTATTACTCGAAAGACAATATCGCTAGCGGTTTTGTCGATGGAGTTTTTTAGCGGTTTTGTTGTAGCCGCTCAAAGTCGACCATTTTTAAAAACAAGGTGCCTGGTGTCAGATTTCAGAGAACGCGTCACGGATAAAAAAATTTAGAGGTTTTGTTGGGAATGATGTGGTTATGGTCGGAACTAGGATATCTGGGATCGGTCATTTGGGGAGTGGGTTCTCAAAGTCAATTCGAAAATTGACCTATTTTTACCCCTTAAAATGGCCTAACTCTATTTAGACGATCAAATAGTTCGACCATGCGAGGTATTACGAGCAATTTAAAAACTATAAGAAAATCGGTCAACAAAGGCCTCCAATGCGCACAGGGTGAAAAGGGTTCGATAACCATTTAAAGTTCGAGTGCGCAATTTTGTGATTTTCCGACCTACGTACAAAACAAAATATCTGAATTTTATTTTTTTTTGTTAAAATTTCAGGGATGTTTTTAACATATAACGCAGATTTAAGCCAAAAAAAAACGAAATTTTCAAAATCTGAAACTAGACATGTACCTTAAAATGGAAATTTCAGGAGAAGGTTATCGTTGGATTTCTTAAACAACTTTTGACGTGGATTATCTCAACAAGAGTGTGTCGATGAATTCAGTTTTTTGTATGGCGATAAAGCACCATCAAAATTCGGGTTCGTAATTGTCTCCAATTCCGAGAAGGTCGTCAAAAATCGGTAGTTGTGCCAGAAAATATCGATACTGTGCTAGCACTTATAATGCAAGAGCGTCATGTGACATACAGTGAGACTAAGGCATCCCTAAACATTAGTTCCATCAAAGATTATTGAACTCACAAAGACACAAAGATGAGGTCACAAACAAAATTCTGAGTGGTACATGAACATTTGTTTGAAGTCTTCGCAGAAACTCGCAAGACGCACCGCTGAAGACAAATCAGACTTCATCATGACAATGCGAGCTTTCACACATCACATCTCAATCAAGCAACTTTTTGACCGGACAAATCGTCGAATAGATGTGTCATCTTCCGCAGAGCCCTGATTTACCAGCCAATGATTTTTTTTTATTTCCAAACCTCAAAATAAAACTGTGCGGTAAAGGCTTTTCTACGGCGCACATTGGGACAGATATCCTTTTTTTACACCAGAGAACTGCAACGAGCCGCTATGAGTACAATCGCTCAGCGCTCAAGGCTTGTCAATCTTGAGTATTGCCCGTACTTATACACAAGTTGACTCAGCACTTAAGCCGCGAGTCGACGCAAGCCCTCTTGTTGCTTAACTCGAAGTTCTGCTGCGAGCCGTCATGAGTAAAGTTCATTCAGTACAAATACTAGCAATTACTCCTAGCTTCGGCAGCGAGTCACCGCGAGTACTTGTTGCGGAAGTCAAAGATCTGCTGCGAGCTGTTACGATCAACGCTTGTACACAATCGTTACAAGCACACACAAGAAACAACAATTTGTGAGACAAAAAAGAGATAGCATGATGGCATATTTTTGGCATTTGTATTTTGCACACGCTTTCTTTTTCCTTCTTGTGGGATGTTGTTGTTTGAAGATTTCAAAACACAACAACAATTGCATAAGAGGCTTGTCGAAGCTCGCAGTAGAGTACGTGCGAATAAAGTCTGTTGCGAGTGAGAGTATGCACGAGTAGAGTGTCGAAAAAACTTGGACATTGCTTGCAAAAGGCTTATTATGACTCGTGAAAACCTTGTTCATATTAATACTCGAGCGATGCAAAGGGCCTGCTCGTTCTGACGCAATGTGCCTGCGATCATTTAGAGCAGGGGCTGGCAGCTTGCTATCTGGCGTGCATACGAAAACTCTCAAAGCAGCGCTGCTTCCACACACACGGTATAAACTGTTAAAGCTCCGCTGCGTTACGTGTTCGCGACGCAGTCGTTGCTACTGGAAAAGAGAGAAATTTTTGCGCTGCTCTCACACACAAAAATGCAAAAATGTGAATGTTTTTCTTGCCTGCCTCTGATTTAGAAGAAGACAATGGAATAATCTTCATCGTATTCGTTTTCGACATAAAAATTAGCTGCCGTATCCGAATCGTTATTACAAAGATTTTATCCAAATGACGAAGAACTAATTTGATGGGTCGGCAACTCCAAAAGATTCCTTATCTGCTTTTGGCCCTCACTTAAGCGCAAACTTGATGGCGAAGGATCGGAGGAGTCCATAGCTCTATGGAACACGTCACAATAATTATTTAGTCTGGAGCTTTTCATGGCGTGAGAACGTCTGTCATGTTCGTAAAGTCTGTTGCGGGCTTCTGAGGCATTTTCGCCTAGACATCCAACAGGTACCAAGCACAAGTTGATTATGTCAGAGCCGTGAACCAAAATCTTGTGGACAGTTGGTGACATAAGGTACCACGGGTACGTTTTCATATATAACGAAAACGTTTGACAGCAAAGAATTCGAAATTTTTCAGTTTTGATGGAGTATTCGCACGATATTGCTATCAATATAAAGTGAAATTTATCCAAAACTTAATTGTGAAATGATGTTATTCATGCAAAAAGCTTAGTGTTTCAAAGACTCTTCTAGCGGTGCTTCCGCCCACGGCCTATATCAAAATTAATCGTAGTAAGCATCGAAACTAAATTCAAAAATGTTATGGGCCTTATGTCCACATTAAATTCGGACATAAAGCCCACATTTCATCGGACTTTTCGCCCAGTTTAATTTGAGGTCCTGCTGGGTGCAAGACGAAATGTGTGCCTTTTGCAAATCAAAGAAAAGAAGCAACCTTATAAGGTCCAGGCTTCTTCATGTGAAATGGGGCGGCTTTTAAGAGAATGTGCAAGCCGAGCGATGTCCCAAAATCGCCTGGCGGACGTACGACATTTCATGAACAGTCTCTGGCAATCTGGCCGATTCTGATGTAGCGGGTAGTTTGTATGTCTGCAATACCGCCTCGGGCCATCTAAACTGTCTATTTTGCGAAAATATTTTGCCGGTTAACGAATATACCGAAGCCGATGTCTGTCTGAAATCGCCTGGCGGATAGCTGACATATAATGCATAAGCTCTGGTAAAGCTTTGCGGATCGACTAGGCCGATGTTTACCCTAACCTAGAGGCCGTCACGTCGCAACCAACTGGGCATAGGCAAGCTCTCAAAAGTAGTCGGCTCACACACAGTTTAAGCAGTAAGAGCTTCGCTGCGCTGCGTATTCGGCTCTTGTTTAACTGCTTCGCGATTGAATCAGTTTTAGCGCTGCTCTAACACACACCAATGCCAAAATGGGACTGTGTTTTTTGCCGGCACATGCCCTAATCTGACGGCCGAATGGCCTTGCATGCTTACCAAATCTTGCATAAAATTTTAAACACTCTTTATATTCTTTTATAAGAACATTTAAATCCACTTGTAGAACTAGTCCATCAGTATTGAAAGCATGTATTGGTCAAGTTTTATTTTCATCACCGAACGTTTAATGTTATTTAAGGCCCAGAAAATTTCTGAGTTATATTTCAAAGTATTGATTGAAATTTTTCATATGGGCCTTATGTCCGTGGGCCTTTTTGTCATGTCACCGTTTCCGTCATTACTATTGCCGCTACCATTCTGTTTCGGCACGCTAATGTGTAAGCCCATTTTTTCCTTATCTTTTGCAGAATTTGAGAGACAAATCCTTTTACTTTTGCATAAATTTGATCTATATATGTTATGCTTAAATCGTTTTTGTTGATCTCTGCTTTAATGTACTCTGCTGCGGCATCTGCATTTTGATTGTTGCTGTCCCAAATATCGATCAAAGTTTCGTACAAAAACTCGTACGTCACTGAAAATCCAATTTTTTCGAATAGGCGCAAAAAAGCGCAAAAAAGATTCATAACACTTTATACTACGGACTTTAACAAATAACTTGTAATTTTTAGTTGTTTTTAGCTTTGGTTTTAGTCCACGAAACATAATTACATCTGTTATTTTTCTGCTAAGAACACAATAAACAAAACAGTAGACAATAACAGCACAACACAAATTTCGTTTCTTTTCACAGCAAAAATTTATTTCACATACCTTTAGCATAGTTTTCCACATTAATCTTGATTTTTTTATTGAAAAGAGCTGCCACCCAGTCGAAAAAAAAATTATTTTTAATCTCACTGAAGTATTTACTTTTTAATAAATAAAGTCACTTTTTGACTTTATGCCAGAAAAATCTACATTTCGCCCAAAGTACAAGGCGACGAGCCCAACCAAGCCAAGTAAACGCACGAGTGTGATCGAACATTAGAGGCTTGTTGCCGGTCTCTGTTTTACACCCTTGCAGCGGGTATTATAAAATTGTCCGGATGATTGTAACGCATAGAAGGAAGCCGATCTCGTCTGTCCGTCGGTCTGTCCGTCCGTCCGTCTGTCCTTTTTTTGTGCTGTCAACTCTGTCAGTTTGCTCGAAGTCTTTTAGTATATGTACGGTGCACATATGTCGGAATCGGCCAGATCGGATGACAATAGCAGATAACTGTTACAGGAACGATCGGTCGCAAAACGAGTTTTAGTGAGAAATCCTTTTTTGTTTTCAATGGAATCGTCCCTAAATTTTGTAATTGTTAGTTTGTTATGCTTTTCCATGAAGCCACTGAGTTTGTTCAAAATCGGACATATAGTGTAGCTCCCTTAGAAAAGTAAGGTCCGAAAAGTAGTCTTAGTTAGAACAACTATTTATTTTCAATGGAGGCTGCAAGGGTATACAAAACTTCGTCCGAGCCGAAGTTAACTTTCCCCTAGTGTTTTAAATTTAACTTAATAGTTTGAAAGTATGACCTTTGATGGATACATAGAATCATTAAATAAAAACATTTTTGTGGCTAAGCTGCATTTTTGCCGCGCTAACAAAGTCAAGTGTTGTGTCAGCTGTTTGTAAATACAATGATATCAGAGCCCGAATATTAACGGGTACATCCCCCAACGATAGCTTAATATTACCAATAAATCAAAACATCATTAGAATTTACACTTTCCTTAAACATTGCAAAATATTAGAGAAATATTAGAGAACAAAGGTCTAGATACTAGTACTCTAAGCAACACTCAAACCTCTTAGATTTAATATTGTATTAAAATTAAATTTAAAAAAAAATCGAAACTGTTCTGTCTGAGTATCTAAAGCTGCCAATATGCACAATTTCTATTTCTATGTTGATTTTCATTGATTATTAAAAAAATAATAATCAATCATTTGCCTTGAGACTGCTAACAAGCACTTTGATTAAAATCAAAAACAGGTCACTAAAAAACACATATTAAAATCCATATCAGTTTGTCTCGCTGAAATGTTTGTTATAAAACCTTTACGGTTCACTACTAAACAAATAATAAATACCTTAGCATTTTTAAAAAGAGAAAAAAACCTTTCAAAACATACGCATGAAAATCCCCCTTGGGACACTTACATACATGCCATGAAGCTGTGGCTAAAGTTACAGGCTAAGTATAAATAGAATAGAATTGGACTATTGAGTTCATTCGAATTCTCAAGCCGTTTTTCGACAACATGCTTATATAAATAGGACTTGTAAGAGGCTTGCTGGCATCAGCGCTTGAAACTCACCGATGAGATGAATTTGGAAACAGTTCAGTCTGAGTATCCAAAGCCCAATATGCACACTTTCTATGTTGATTTTCATTGATTATTAAAAAAAATTATCAATCATTGACCTCGAGACTGCTAACAAGCACTTTGATTAAAAAAAAACGGTCACTAAAAAACACATATTAAAATGTAAAAAAAATTAAATAAAATTTTCGCACAAGATTAAGGGACCAACAGTTTAACGCAGAGTCCAAACGGCAGTTTGTGTAGCTTTTTCATGGCTAATTACTGCAAAAGTTGTCGCCAACAGCAGTGAGGTGGCCGGGTGTGTAAGTTTATTCAAAGAAATAACTTTTCATTAGATGTTCCGAGGCGGCATCGACTCGACTGTTGATGCTGATCAAGAATATGTATACTTTATGGGGTCAGAGATGCTTCCTTCTGGCTGTTACATACTTTTGCACAAACTTAATACATATACTCTGTGTACCTCTGCAGGTAGAAGGAAACATTTGCGACCCTATAAAGTATATATATTCTTGATCAGCATCAACAGCCGAGTCGATTTAGCCATGTCCGTCTGTCCGTCCGTTCGTCCGTCTGTCCGTCTGTCAGTTTGTCCGTCTGTCCGTATGAACGCGTCGATCTCTGAGACTATAAGAGCTAGAGCCACAAATTTTTGCATGTAGGTAGGTGTATACCCGATTCAAATCGAGTTTGTTTCAGATTTGGAAAATTCCTCCCCCTCCCCCCTTTAAGCGCAAAAAACTGTCAGAGCCACAATTTTTAAGATAGACCTTCCAAACTTTATATATATCAAGTAAGTTTAAAGTTATGTCAATAACATAGCAAGACCTGGAGCCAGAAAAAACGGCAAGTTATAAAGAGTATAAAGGTCGTTAACAGTCATAAATGTACTAAAACGCTTGGCAAGGCGTTGTTGTTCGAAACTTAATAGAAATAGTTTCATTTAAAACAACAAAAAACTCCTGTTTGTATATACAAACATTTTTGGTCTTTTGTTCCAGAGTGGCGGCACACTGAGTCCAAAGTCCAAAACGGAGGCCACACACTTACAAAGGGGAATGGCTGTCTTAAGCTGTCTTTTTGGTGTTTTGCGCGCAAGGCTGCCTTTGGAATTCCCAAACAGTTTTGCCGTCGCGGGCGTGGAGAGACTGCTGTTTGGACAGACATTTCAGGCTCAAGATCGCTGATGAGTGAGGTTGGTCCCTCATGAAACGTCGTCCGATCAACCGGAAGCCTCCTTTGTTGTGTTGTGTGCCTCTGTTTAAAGTTATGTCAATAACATAGCAAGACCTCGAGCCAGTAAAAACTGCAAGTTAAGAGTATAAAGGTCGTTAACAGTCATAAATATATCAAGTAAGGCCCAATATCTATATATTCTGAAAAGATCAATAAGATCGGACAAAAAACACCGAAGTTATATACGAATCAATTTTGCTTGTGTGATAGAGGAGGGGCCTTGCATTGTCAGTTACCGCGTTTGCGCGTGCTTGTGTGCGTATGTTAGAGTGTGTGTGTATGTGTGTTTTTTTTTTTTTTTTATTTTTAATTCATTTATTTCTACACATATATACAAACTTAATTACTAACAGTTGGGAGTGGGGCTGCATCTCTGCGGTACGGCCGCTAAGCAATGCTTCGCAAAGACCTCAGCACAGCTACTCAACATTGGTTCTTCTTAAGCTCTCAACTCTGCGCAGTTCTACCATGATTTGGGCAGAGTAGGTGCTTATCAGCTCCCAGTTACGGCTACTTTCCACCATTATTGGTACCAGGTTCCCCACGGTTATGCACTTCCCGAGAGACTCCTCCAGTTGCTTCCTTTCGCGTGCGAATCTGCCACAAACAAACAGCACGTGCTCCGCGTCTTCCTCTGTATTCCAGCACCAGGTACACTCTGCGCTTTGGTCGTGGCCAAAACGGTGCAGGTAGCTGCGAAAGCAGCCGTGGCCACTTAGGACCTGCGTCAGGTAAAAGTTTACCTGACCGTGCTTCCTGCCAATCCACATGCTCAGGTCTGGTATGAGCCGGTGAGTCCAGCGGCCCTTGGGGGAGACATCTCAGCGATTTTGCCATCTCCCTAGGCTCTGTACTTTTGCAGAATTTCGAATCTCATTCTTCATCGCCGAAGTATAGCCTTTGCCATGCGCTTCCGAGTAGACTGTGGAAATGTCGGCAGCCAGCTCTTCCAGAGGCGCCAGGCCAGCGATGACGAGCGCGGCGTCATCCGACACGGTGCGAAACGCACAACAAATGCGAATCGCGCCCAAGCGGTGTGTTGCTTCTAAGCCACGCCTATAGCTTTTTATGTGGAGTGCCTCCTTCCAGACTGGCGCTGCGTACAGCATTATCGATCTGGTGACACTCGAGAGCAACATTCTTCTTCCTTGTCTCGGACCTCGGGTGTTGAGCATTATCCTTGCTCTGTCGGTTGTAGCTGCCCTTGTGTTGGCATACTCCAGGTGCTCGCGGAAACTAAGCCTTGTGTCCAGCATCACTCCCAAATACTTAAGGGCCCTCTTAGAGGCCACCGAGGTATTCCCGATTATGATATGGGCTGTCTCAACCTTTTTCCGGCTACTTATCAGCACCGCCTCGGTCTTATGCGGTGCCAGCTCTAGCCCCACAGATGACAGCCATGCTTCGATCTGCGCTATTGACTGGTTGCATAGCGACTCTGCCTGAGCTAGCTCCTTTGCGACAACCACCACTGCCACGTCATCCGCAAATCCTACAACCTGGACTCCTGGGGGATGAGGTAGTCTACATCGCATTCCATAATAATGGCCCAAGTACGGAAACTTGCGGGACACCTCCAGTTACCTCATACGACTCCGTGCCAGCACTTGTGTCGTATTTCAGCACCCTGTTGCTGAGGTAGCTTCTGATGATGAGAAGCATATAAGCGGGGACTCCAAAGCTTGTCAGCGCACCCAATATGCAGCTCCACCTTGCCGTATTGAAGGCGTTGCGTATGTCTAGCGTGACCACTAAACAGTACTTCTTGCCTCCGCCCTTCCATCTCGTTCCCTCTATCGCCTTAGACGCCGTCACCACGACCATGCTGATGGCATCGATGGTGGACCTAGCTTTCCGGAAACCAAACTGGCGATGCGAAAGGTCACCAGCTGCTGAAATGGACCGTTCCAGGCGTGTGGCAACTATCTTCTCTAACAGCTTACCGGCAGAGTCGATAAGACAAATTTGCCTATATGACGATGGTTCGCCAGGTGGTTTGCCTGGCTTCGGGAGCAGGACCAACTTCTGTATCTTCCATTTGTCTGGAAATACACCCTCGTGGAGGCATTGGCTGTATAGGTCCGCGAACACATCTGGCTGGAGGGTCAGCGCAAGTCGAAGGGCTCTATTGGGGATCGAGTCCGGACCTGGAGCCTTGCTTACTTTGATATTCCGCGCTGCTTGTAAAATCTCCTCTGCTGACACTTCCTCGATGGTCGTGTTAGGCGCAGACTCCGTTGCGGCTATCATTAGCTCTCTTCTGTGCGGAAACAGCTCCTCAACTATGTGCTTCACGAGTAAGGGGTCACTCGGCTGAGGCACCTTCTGCGCTTTTAGTTTTTTGACCTCGATTTTATACGCGCTTCCCCAAGGGTCGTGTTCTGCCGAGTCGCACAGTTCAAGGAAACAGTTCCGCTTGCTCTCCTTGATAGCAGTCTTGAGAGCTCGCCTGCATCTACGGAATGTTTCTTGGCATTCGCAGAAGGACGAACTTCCGCGTGAGCGTTGATACATTCTCCTGCAACGGTTGCAGGCGCGCCTGGCCTCTGCAATTTGGTCATTCCACCAATAGACGGGTTCGTGGTGCCTTCCATACGGCTTGCGAATTGCCATGCTGGCGTCGCATGCCACCTCCAGTTGGTTCATGACGCTTCCTGCCATACATTCCGCGCTTCCCGAGGCAGTCAAGTTCGCCAATGCGTCTGCAAAGTCTTGCGTTCGCAGTGACTCCACGTGGTACATTTTCCAGCGGGATGCCGGACTAATATGCCTTCTCGTTGCCACACCGACAGTAAAGCGAATCGCAAAGTGGTCGCTTGCTGTGTATTCGCCGCTTATTCTCCAGCTAGCTGTAGGGAAGAGGCTACTGCTGACGAACGTTAGGTCCACCACGGATCCAGTGCCCGCTCTGCTGAAAGTGTGCTGATTGCCCTGGTTCAGCAAACCAATTTCTAGATTGGTGAGGCCTCTAGCAAGATCCTGCCTCTCGCGTTGGTGCACGTGCTGCCCCAGTCCTCGGCCCACGCGTTGAAGTCGCCAGCGATGATCATCGGGCTTCTACCCCTAGCGTCTGCAACTAAAGCGTCAAGGGTTGCAGAGAAGTCTGTCGCGCTTAGACTGGGGGCGAGGTATACGCTATAAGCCCACATGTCATTAAATTTTGCACGGACGAAGCCATCCTCAGCACGCACGTTAGAGAGTTGTGCTGCAACTACACCACAAAGCCAAATAGCTGCCTTTCCTGTGCTGTCCACGGCCCACTTGCTGCTGTCGCCAACTTTGTACGGTTCGCTGAGTATCGCAAGATCTGTGGGCCGCTCTCGCACTGTTTGCGACAGCAGATCTTGCGCAGCGATACAGTGATTCAAGTTAAGTTGAATCAACTGCATGTTTGGGCTGTTGCGACGAGACAGTGTGCACGCTCGGCTGCCCGCACGGTAATTCACATCCTGGATGCCCTTGGTGCTACAAAGGTAGCATTTTTCAGCGTTTTGGCAGGCTGCGATTTTGTGGCCAGCTTCTCCGCATTTGAGACAGCAGTTTGTGCGATCTACAGAGCTCCTGCATCCAGCTGCAATATGCCCAATCTCCAGACATCTGTAGCATCTTCTAGTTCCCTCGCGCTGCTTTATTCGGCAGCGTGTCCAGCCGATTTTCACCTTTCCCAGGTCTAGTACCCGCCTTGCGTGGGTTGTCGGGATGGTGACAATGGCCACCTGCGTTTCCGCGAATGAGCTGCGCAAGCTTTTTACGCCACAAGCCTCTAGAGGGATTCCTGCTTGGGCAGCCAGGGCTTCCGCAATTTCCTGCCGAGTGGTCAGCGAATCGAGGTCGCTAATCTCCAATAGCGTTTCTGGTGTAAGGACACGGATACCCGCGGTGTCCCCTAGTTCCTGCTCAATTTCCGCCTTTAACTGCTGGGTACATTCTAGGCCTGACCCATTCAACTCAAGCAGTAGTTCGCCGTTGGCTGTGCGTCGAACCTTCTTGACATTCTCACCCACGTTTTTCAGCTGATCGTCTTGGCGCCTAGTGACCATGTTGAGGACTTCGCTGTATGAGAGGCCGGCTCTGCCAGAGACAACGAGTGCGTCTGCTCGAGGCTTTTTTGATGCCCATTCAGGTCGCTTTCTGCCGCCTCCTTTCCTGCCTACTTTCTGCCACTGCTCCTTAGGTACTGATCTGGTACCTGCAGGCCTGGTAGTGTTCCCAGCATCGGCACGCTCACCATTGTCCACAGTGACCTCCAGTCGTACATTCGATTGTGTTCGACTGGCAGTCGATTGGGCGCCTTGTTTTCGGACCTTTGGAGAGGTTTGGGTAGAGCACTCTGACTTGGCCTTATATGCGCTGCAGCTTTGCGCGATTGACGAGGTTCCACTTAGGGTCGGCGTTGTCTGCGCTGAGATGTCAGCTTTCTCCGGGGCTATGTGCTCAATCACAACAGGTGCGGTTGGTGAGCGCTCGGGTTCCAGATGCTCATTGCAACGGGAGCAGCAACTGGGTTCCGCTAACAGTGCTTCCACGCTCTCGCAGACGCTTATCTGGATCTGCCTTAACTTTGCCAGCGAATCCTTCATCCCCAGGGTGATATGGCGCACAACCGGTTTTTTTTTTGTTGACCGTGTAAAGAATGTCCTCGAGCATGTTGCCCAGTACTCGCATCTGGTCGGCGATGGCAGGGCCAGGTCCCTTGCGCTTTTTTGGAGGAGTTATCCGGTTTTCTCCTGAGGGACTTGATTCTTCCCTATTCCTCTTTGGAGTCTCGAACTCTATCTCGCAGCTAGCCGCAACGAGTTGTTGCCCAGCAGTTGTCAGCGGTGGCTCTCCAGGAGGAGTCCTTGCAATTTTTGCTCCTTTTGCGAACGGGTTCCCTTCCCTTTCGGTCGAAATGGTCGCCACTTGCGCCATCGTCGCGATACGAGTGCCCCATTTATCTTGGGGCGATCTTGCCGACTGGTGTCGAGCAAGCGCCCCTTGTTTCGGTATCCCCAGAATTTTCCTACCTACTTTTTTTGTTATTGATAAATCCTAAGGTGTCCTGCGGTGGCCAAAAGTTTCCCTCTGACGCTTAACCGTTGGGAGCTATACCGCTCCAAGCCGGTCGCCAGAGCCCTGTTTGGGTGCGCGCCGCCTCAGCGGAAGGGTTGGCAGTTAGTCAGTTCCGCGACCTTTGCACCTTTTTTCTCCTTAGGAATCTAATCAAAACTAAAAAGTTCAAATTTGAACCAAACCGCCAAAATTACCAAATTTTCCCGCCTTATGAGCGCTAACAGCACGCCGTTGGGCCTTGCAAGCTCACTGTTAAAAGGATCCGCTTTCCAACACTGGCAACAGCTGATAGTGTGGGTGGCAAGATCAACACAGTGAAAGATGCTGGAGCCAATTTTTGCTTTTGCAGCACACACTCACACAAAAGGGGGCGGGAAACAACAGGCAGGCGGCCCCAACCACCCACTGCAAGGCTGGACTGCAAGGCCCACCAGCTGGACTTGGCCAAAACAGCAGCGCGCCGTGGATGCCAATACACCGGGTAAGTGCCTATACCAATAGGAGTCACACGCCAGATAGTCTTTGTGTCTTTACGCAGGGAAAAGCCGAGGATTTTTTCACTTGTCAGGATCGACTGTGAAAACGCGACCGCACTTGGGAAAATCTCACTATGTGTGAGTGTGTGTATGTGTGTGTGTGTTTTTTTTTTTTTTTTTGTAGGCGATAGAAGCATCAAAAGCCGTCTCAGTCGCTGGAGTGCGACTGAAGTGTGGGACTTTAACCCACTAAACTACCGCCTTCTTCTCCCCGATTCCCGGTGGCACTGCCGTGAGGTATTACTTCACCGAGGGGGAACTGCCCATAGGGCGCATCTAGGATTCTCTCCAATGTGAATTGTTGCGCAATCTTTCTGCGCTACGCAGGCTTTGAAAGACTTCCGTGGCCATATTGCAAACAGCAGACCAGTTTTCTACAGACTCTAGCATGATATTCACCAGGTTGCCAGCGGCTGGTGTCCTCCCCACCCGCATGCTCAGATTATGTCGTTCTTCATTGAAGGTCGGACAGACAAAAAATACGTGCTCTGCGTCTTTGATGACCGAATGCCCTGTACAGTCTGGGCAGTAAGGGTCGTCTTCGTGTTTGAACCTATGTAGATAAGATTTCAAGCATCCGTGTCCCGTTAGAAGTTGCGTCAAGTAGTATGTCACCTGTCCATGTCTTCTGTCCAGCCATAATCCTATGTTGGGGATTAGCTTGAAAGTCCATCGTCCTTTGGTCGATCTCTGCCACCGCTCTTGCCATTTCCTCATTGTGGAGTCGCGTATTTCCGCTCTTCGTACTTCCTGCATTCTTGGTGCTTCCAAGTATAGGTCAGCAGCTTCCTGTGCTTTGAGGTCTATCGGGAGTAGTTCAGCCACCACCAGCGCAGCATCGTTAGAGATGGTTCGGAAACCGTAGCAAACCCTCAGCGCACAGACGCGTTGGACTGCGTTGGCTGCACGGATATAGGTTGGGTATCTCGTGGCTGGTGCCCAGACCGGTGCACCGTATAGTAGGGTCGAGCTCACTACACCGACCAACAGTTTACGCCGTGATTGCCTTGGTCCTCCAGTATCGGCCATTAATCTAGCTAAAGCAGCTGCCGTACCGCTGGCTTTCTTGCTGGCGTACGCCAAATGGTCCCTGAAGTTTAGCCTATGGTCGATCATTACTCCCAGGTACTTAAGGACGGGGCGGGATATAATTGTAGTATCCCCTACAATAATATGAGCCGTCTCCACAATCTTACGGCTGCTAATTAGCACTGCCTCCGTCTTTTTAGTAGCCAGCAATAGACCCTTGCTCTCTAGCCATTTGCTGACCTCCAGAATCGCTTTGTTGCTGGTTTGTTCACATCGCTGAGGTGTTTTGCTACCACGACCACCGCAATATCATCAGCAAAACCAATGATAGTTGCTCCGGCTGGCAATTGGAGCCGGAGTATGCCATTGTACATGATATTCCACAGCATTGGACCAAGAACAGATCCTTGTGGAACCCTTCTCGTAACCACGTGCCGCTTCACACCATTGTCCGTCTCATACATGAGCACTCTATCGCTCAAATAGCTTTCTATGATGGCTGCTAAATAAGGCGGCGCGTCTATTGTGCTAAGAGCTTCCAGGATATGATCCCATCCTGCTGAGTTGAAGGCATTTTTAATGTCCAGTGTGATCACCAGGCAGTACTCCTTTGCTCCATACATCCATCGCTCTCCTTGGATTGCCTTGTTCGCGATTCCGCATAGTTTTCCGATGGCGTCCATGGTTGATCGTCCTCTTCTGAATCCATACTGCAGGGTAGACATCCATTTGTCAACTGCTTCTTCAAGGCGCGCCTTTATGATCCGCTCAAGAACTTTTCCGACCGTGTCCAGCATGTACAGAGGCCTATAAGCGGATGGATCTTCCGCTGACTTTCCTCCCTTTGGTAGTAACACCAGACGTTGTACTTTCCACCTCTCTGGAAATGTTCCCTCTGTGAGGCAAGAATTGTACAGATCCACGAATGCGTTAGGGTTGGCTTTTATTGCCAGTTTCAGAACCTTATTCGGAACTCTGTCTGGTCCTGGTGCCTTATCATCCCTGACATTGCGTGTAGCTGAGAAGATCTCCTCCTCAGTTATTCGCTGGCAGTCTGTTGCAAGGATACTTGGTGCGCGTTGAGTGGTATGTACTCCTGATGGGAAAAGGGTCGCAACAATGTGTTCCATTTGGGCAGGGCATGTGGGGGGTGACTGACTGTAGGCCTTTAGCTTCTTCATATCCAGCTTATAGGCAAAACCCCAAGGATTTGAGTCCAGGTCGCTGCAATGTTGTCGTGCATGCCCGCTTGCTTTCCTTGATTAGCCTTTGCAGGATTTGCCTTTTCACCCTTAAGGCTTCCTGGAGCTCATGTCTGCTTTCCAGACTTCGCGAACGCCGGCACCTCCTTCTCGCCCGCAAGCATCTTGATCGCGCCTCAGCTATATCCTGGTTCCACCAATAGTTTGGACGTCTCCTATGCGACCCAGCACCTTTAGGGATCATTGATCCGTCGTACACGTCTTTCAGTTGTATTGCCATCTGATCTGCTTTCTCGGTTGCTGTGCCCTGCATTTCAAGCCCCTCCAATAGAGTTGGGATCATTTCCGGCTCTAGCGTTTCCAATTTGTGGCTGCTCTGGGCTAAGCTCTTGCGCTTTCGGTTCCTTTGGTGATAGTGCAGACTGAAGATTATGGCCATGTGATCGCTCCCTGTGTACAGGTCACTGACTTCCCACCTACTTCGTGAGATGAGGGTACCGCTCACGAAAGTGAGGTCAATAATCGATCCTCTCCCTGCCTTGCTGTAAGTGTGCTTCTCACCTGTATTGAGCAGTATAATGTCCAGCGTAGCAAATGCCTCAAGTAGTGCCTGACCTCTCGAGTTTGTTGTCGGGCACGCCCACTCTGTCGCCCAGGCATTAAAGTCACCCGCTACTACTACTGTGCATTTGCCTTGCATGTCTTCCGCTAGCTCCTCCAGTACGCGTGTTGCTTCCTCTATATTGAGGCTTGGGGTCAGGTAACAGCTGTAGATGTAGACATCCTCTATCCGAACACGCACAAAGCATGATGACTGCATCTTATTTCGCAATTGCGCTTTATGAAGTCCGCATGACCAGATTGCCGACTTGTTTGCCAAGTCAGACGCCCATTCGGCACGGTCTTTGTTACGGTACTGCTCGCTTATTATAGCAACGTCTATTTTCTGCTCAAGTATGGTCTGTTCCAGTGATTGCTGGGCGACCGCGCAGTGATTTAAGTTAAGCTGCAGAAACTTCATTTTTTGGCCATTTCTTTCCTTGCCTTCTGATACATTGGGCATTTGGAGTCCACTGTTTTTATGATTCCTGTTTTCCAAGTTCCCCCTTGTGCATAGCATACAATTTGGTTTTGCCTTACACCATTTTGCCTGATGGGTTTCCTCTCCACAATTGTAACATGCTTTTCGGCAGTCATGCTTGCTCCTGCAGTTAACCTGGATGTGACCAAATTCCATACATTTATAGCACCTTCGCGGCTGCAACTTTGGACGTAGCCTGCAGCTGGACCAGCCAACACGAACCTTGCCCATCTCGAGAAGTTTGTCTCCCATTTCCGGTTCCACTCGCAATGTTGCTGTTTGCGTGCTTCTGTATGCAGCCCGTAGGTTAGCAACGGCTGACAGTGGCAGTTCTGTGTGCGCCTGTCTGTTGATGGCGTCGATCAGCTCTTCTTTTGTGGTCACCTCGTCTATGTCTCGTATCTCCAACTGAACCATTTCCATGATGGTCTGCATGTCAATTTCTGCTCCCAGTAAGGTCTGTACTGCCATCTGTAGATCCGCCGTCTTTGGGTCAGACACCTTGTCCCTACCAGTAATAATCCTCCATTGGCTGTACGCTTTACTCCCTGCACTTTCTGCCCGAGTTCTGATAGCTGCGGTTCTGCCTTAACCTGCTTCAATATCTCGGCGTATGATACGCCTTGGGGGCCCTTAATGACTATTGCATCATTTCTGGGTGGCAGCTTCTTCCGAGGCTGCTTTTTGCTGCTGACCGTAGTCCATTCTTCCTTTCGTTGCTCCTTGCTTGCCGGCTCGCTTGTCTCAGTAGGTACTAGTGGCTGAGTACCGTTCGATTGGCCATTGGGCTTAGGCATCGGCTGGTGAGCAATTTTGGAAGCGATAGCAGTGGGTGCTACGCGCATTGCTCTCTTGGGATGTTGGTTGGTGATCTCGGATCCTGGCTCCTCCTAGGTCTCTTACAGCTAGTTTGCGGCTGCTCTGCTCTCACATCGTTGTCTTCTTTCTGTTGTGTGGCTTGTTTCACAGTTTCCTGTTTGGCCACTAGCCCTTGCACGTACGACTGTGATTCCCTCTGTAGAAGGTCGATTTCATCGACTAGCTCCCTCATACCGTTTGTGATACCGCGCTTTGGTAGAACCATTAGCTTTCTAAGTTCTCTCACCTTGACTCCGATACTATATAGTAGTACAAGGCCCTCCTTTTCCTCACACTTTTCATCGCAAATTTCGCTGGTATCTGAAGAAGGTGGAGGAGGTCGCACCGGCTGTCCACCAGCTGCTGGCGGAGAATGTGCCACCGTGGTACTCATCCTGAAAGGGTCGGGTCTGTCCCAATTAATGCTGCTTGTTAATGGGGTTATACTACCCGATGCTCCATCTAAAGCCTCTGCCAGCAGATGGCTTCCCAAAGGCGGCTCCGCACTCGGATCATCCGCTTCCAGATCCATTTCCGAGGAGCGATTTACGGTGCTCCGATCGTGTAATGGAAATGTTATTCCGTTTTTAACACTTTCCCAACCGTTTAGAGATTTTTAAGAACGAAAAAAAATAAAAATTTTTATTAAGCGGACTGACCTTAGCTGGGTTCGAACTCTCGACTACGGTGTTGGAGTCAGTGAACAAACCGATCCACCACCAGTGCAGTTGAGGGGCCGCTGGCGATGTTCCTATTTGAGCTTGATGCACTGCTTTGCTGATAGTGGGTGTATGCACTGCGTTACCGACCGATGTGCCAAATGGCCCAAATGGCTGTGCATCCGCAGCGTCACAGAGGTCTTGAAAGCACCTAGTTTTGCTTTGCCTGATGGTGTCCCTTAAGATCTTCCGCTTGGCTCTGGAAAACCTCGACGTACTGGCTGTTGCTCATGCGATCTCGTGCCCTTTGGCTTGCCTTCTGGCAGCACAGCACTCTTTCCTGGCTTTGGCGATTTCCCTCGTTCCACCACGGTACTGAGCGGTGCCTCTGTCCGCCTCTGGATGATTTTGCCATCGACGCATCGCAAGCACTCGAGATTACTTCCGATATGCCTTCTGCACAGCTATTTGCATCCCCATTTGTTGATCTCTCCAATGCTTGAGAGAAGCATACTTACATTCAGGGTATGTGCTTTGTAGCTCGCGCGCTGCGCTGGGTGCGGGCTTATGTTGCTGGCTGCCGGGGATATTTGGGTCATAACCGCAAGGTGGTCGCTATGGGTGTAAAGGTCCGATACGTGCCATAAGGAACTACGAGAGTTCCGGGCTTGCAAACGTCAGGTCTATAATGGACTCCCTGCCTGCCTTGCTATATGTGCTCTTTGTGCCAGTGTTCAGGAGGCAGACGTTTAATGGTGCGAATGCGTCCAGTAGACATGTCCCTCTAGGCGTTGTTTTGCTGCTTCCCCACTCTACTGCCCACGCATTGAAGTCTCCTGCAATAATGACCGGGGATCTGCCACGTGCATCACTTGCTATGTTTCCTATTATGGCTCTGAATTGATCAATCGGAATGCTTGGGGCAATGTAGCAGCTGTAAATGGAGATATTCCCGCATTTGGCTCTCACGTATCCCCTCTCAGAGATTCGTTGGGTGAGCTGTGTTGGCGGCTGACCGCAGCTCCATATTGCTGCTCCTCCATCAGAGCTTTGGTGCCATACTCCTTCGTGTTTGGCTTTGTATGGTTCACTAAGGATAGCAAGGTCCACACGTTGATCTAGGACTGTTTGTGAGAGCAAGTCCTGTGCCGCTCTGCAGTGGTTAAGGTTGAGTTGCAGTATTTTAACCATTTTTAATCGATTTTAACGCTCTTTGGTAGGCTGGGCAGCTCCTGCTCAAGGTGGAGTGTTCAATCGATTTTGCATTCGCTCCGTTCCGCTCACAAAGGAGGCATTTTGGTTTTATCAGCTTACATTGCTTGTGCTTGTGTCCAGCCGCTGCGCATCTGAAGCAAGCATCCATTATGGTCTTTGCGACGGCCTCCGTGCAGTTGCATCTGGCTGATGTGTGTCCAAAGCCCATGCATTTAAAACAGCGCTTAGGTTCAACTCTTCGTCGAATTCGGCAAACGACCCAGCCTATGCGAATCTTGCCTTCCTTTAAGAGTTTTTCCCCCAGGCTTGGTTCCAGGTTGACCGTGGCTATTTGGGTTCCACCATAGGCCTTCCTCATTGTTGGTATTGCCTCAGTCGGGATGTCTCCATCAACCGTGGCAAATATTGCGGCAATTACTTCTTCCCCGGTGGTCAGCTCATCCAAATCGTGAACTTCGATTTGCACAGTTTCCTGGAGAGCTTTTACCTCAGGTTGACCCGGAAGTAACGAGCGTATGGCAGCCTGCAGCTGTTGGGTTGCAGGGTCAGAGACTTGTTGCATTTTGAGCAAGATTCCTCCTGATGCTGTCTTTCTGATCCCCTGAACGTTTCCCTTCAGTCCCTGTAGGGAGGGTGCTGACTTCACAAGTTTAAGCACGTCAGCGTACGAGTTTTCGGCGCATTTGATGACTATGGCGTCTGTTCGTTTGGGTTTTTGACGTGTGGTATGCCCACTGTTCCCTTCTTTGCCCTTCGAGGCATTTGAGCTCTTTCCCTTAGGACCAACCATTTGCCAGTTAGGGCTCTTCGGCTGAGACTCATTTGTTTTTCTTACTGGGCTTTGAGTTGTATGGCTCAATGGTGGGCTTTTTAGGAGCCCAGGCTTCTTGTTGGCAGACTTTGGCGCTTTGGGAGGTAGTCTTTGAGGCTGGATGACTATAGGTGGCTCACTGCTCCACCGAACTCTTTTGTTTCCTGTTGGAGTGGAATGCTCTGTAATTGGAGACGTCTGCTGCTCTTTGTGCTGTCTACACGAGTCTGGTTGAGTGACTTGGACATCGCGATCATGGTCGCATTCGTGCCTCTCACCAAGCCTAGTGCTGATTTCAGACTGCAGCTCCTTCATATTGACCAGTGCGTCTATAGTGGCTTGCGTAACGTGGCGCACTACTTTTTTGTTATTGGCCTTCTTCTCCGTGAACTGGGTGATAAGATCGTCTAGCATCTTACCTAAGTCCTCAGCTGTTGCTTCCAGGCTCTTAAGCACTCGCTGCTTTTTTTGGGCTCCTGATTGCAAGCAGTCAGGGCTTGTAGCTTCCCAGCTTCTCTTCGGAGTATCAGGGTCGTCGACAGCATTATGCTGGAAAACCAGATCGGACATCAGTGGTGGCGCAGAGGCCGACAGGGATGCATTAAGTATCCCTCCAGCTGGAGGAGTCCTTGGCACCCTGCTCGCCATCTGAAAATTCCTTAGGAGCTCTTCCTCCGCTTGTGCAACTGTCATTGCATCAGCGCATGCATCCTGGTCCTCTGCTAAAGGAGACGCATGGCCCGCCGCTTGCGCGGTCTTTCTTTTCCCAAACTCCAGCGTGGGAGGTTCCCGCGTTGGCCTGAGGTTTCCCTCGGCGGTTCGGCGTTGGGAGTTATACCGCTCCGTTTCGGTCACCAGTGCCCCGTTCGTACAGGCACCGCCACAGCGGTGGGGTTGGAGATTGGTCAGATCCGTGACCTTTAGCCTGTTATTTCTCCTGTGGAGTCTGGGATTAAGAAAGTTGGTTTGAAAAATAACTGCCGGTTCAAAAACCGCCTAAAAGTAGGCAATATGACGCAGTCGCGCTTTAACAGCTCTCTGTTGTGATCGCTGTTCGCTCGCTGCTGTGTGGCAGCAGTGCACTTACGCTTTCCAACACTGCGATCAGCTGATCTGCTGCTGCAGTGTGGTTGAAAAAAAAAGAGAAAAGGAGAAGGAAGGAAAAAAAAGGCGCGGTGCAAGCTTGTGGATTTTGTGGACGCTGGATGTGCAACTGGCGGCACCGAGGGGGTGTGGGAGCACTGCCCCCCTCCCCGAGGAACTGGACCAGCCAGATACCTCCCGTGTGGAGCTGTGGAGCACTCACAGCGCTGGACACTTCACCCACTGACGTACGTTGTGGCCCAGTGTGAGGCCTCGCACTAATTGTTTATGTTTTTATTTGTTAGGGGCAGGAACACTACTGGATTTGGATTTACACTCGGAGCGATGCCAAAAACACGACCGCACTCTGTGAACTATGAACTGGATGTGCAACTGGCGGCACCGAGGGGGTGTGGGAGCACTGCCCCCCTCCCCGAGGAACTGGACCAGCCGTGTGTGTGTATGTGTGTGTGTGTGTATATGCTTATGAAAACACAAGAAGTCAAGTGAACAGGGTATTTTGTAGTCGGGGCACTCGACTACAGCTCCCTTGTTTCGTTTGGAGATTTTTCTGTTTTCATAAAAAATGGGAAAAGGGGATCCATGAGTTGTGCAAAAGTATGTAACATGTAGAAGGAAACATTTCCGAGAGATAGAGCCACAAATTGTAGCATGAAGGATGGTGTATACCAGATCCAATCGAGTTTGTTTCAAATTTGGAAAATTCTCCCAATTCGCTCGTTGGAGAGAGGAGGGTCTTGCATCGTCAGTAACCGCCTGCGCGCTTGCTTGCGTGCGTTTGTGTGTGTGTATGTTGCAGTGTGTGTGTATGTGTGAGTGTTTTTTAAGATTCTAAGATTCTCTCCTTGAATGAAGTGAATTGCGCTGCCTTTCAGCGCTGCGCAGCTTTTGGAGAATTACTGTGGTCATGTGGCTTACCGCTGACCAATTTCGTTCCGACTCAAGCATGATGTTCACCAGGTTACAAACGCTGGTGTCCTCCCCACCCAAATGCTGAGTTCAGTACGTTCGTTCAGGTACAGCGGATAGACAAAAAAGCAATGTTCTGCGTCTTCTATGGCCTCAGTGCCCACACAGTGAGTACAGAAAGGGCTGTCTTCGTGTTTAAATCTATGAAGATAGGATCTAAAGCACCCATGTCCTGTCAAGAGTTGCTTTGAGTTGCCGAACAGGTCGGACGTGTTTTTGTCGCGCTCCGGTTTAAATCGTTGTAAAAGTGCTTAAATCGGTTGTTTCAATAAACAATTTCGACCCGCGATAAAAGACGCTAATGGACATTCATAAGCACTCGTGCTTATGTTGTCCAAAAAATATCTAATAGTTAATAATAGCTAAACAAACAGGCGAAATTAAAAGCCGCTTAATATGAGCGGGTCCTCTCCCCTGCTCATTAACCCCGCTCCAAAACAAAACAAACAATAGAAGTGCATATTTCTCGTTCTCGCATGTGCCAAATCACACGAACAACTATCTAAGACCCGATGAACAAATGATGCCGAGATCTGCCTCTCCAACTTTGCCCAGTGCAAGGTGCTCAGCTCCATGGAGCGCTCAGTGCGCCTCTCCCGTAACTCCGCTCTCAACAACAACAACCACTACTACAGCCCAAGCGTCACCAACGTTTCTGCTCTCCACACTCCCGCCTACAAATTTGTCAACATCAACGGTTACAACAACAACATCAACAATTACAGCGACGACGGCAACAGTTAGCTCTCTCCGCCCCTCTCACCACACCAGCTTCAACATATGCAACTGCACAAACTGCTACAAACACACATACGCAAGTACAAAAATCAAACAATACTAATACAAAAATGTCAACTCAGCACGATCTCCCGCAAAATCATACACAACGAAATGCAACACCCACTACCCGCTCGTATGTGCAGACTGGCATCGATCGGTATGTACAAATAAACAAACGCAAATTAAGCCCGCAAAACAAAAACAGCGGCAACATTTCAAAGATAAACAAAACAAGCGATACACCTGTGGACAAAGATCCCCTCACTGGGAATAGGTTCCAAATTCTTGGCCAACAGTCTGATGCTGAGTGTGAAGAAAAAGACTCTGAATGCCCCCTAAAACCAAAGCCTCCACCCATTTATATAAGGGATAGCAACTGTGTGGCCCTAGTCCCAAAGCTTGTATCGCTAATAGGCAACAACAACTTTTATGTAACATCCGTCAACAAAGGTAATATTCGTGAAACAAAGCTCCAAGTCAACACCGATGAAAATTATCGAGCAGTCGAAAAATGCCTAAGAGCTGAAAAAAAAGCTACTACACCTACCAACTAAAAGTAGCAAGGGTCTACCAGTAGTAATCAAGGGCATTGAATCAAGTGTACCTGTAACGGAAGTCGCATCTGCCTTGGAGGAAAAGGGATTCAAGGTCAACTCCGTTATTAACTTTATAAACAGGGACAAAAAACCACAGCCACTATTCAAAGTTGAACTAAGCCCGAAGACACAGCTCCCAAAAATAATGTAGTGCACCCAATTTACAAACTACCTTTCCTATTGCACCGCAGAATAACCGTAGAGGAAGCCGCACAAACGCACACAAATCCAGTAATGTACCAATTGCCAGAATTTGGGCACACAAAGCCTACTGCACCGCAGGATCAGTTTGTAGTATGTGAGAGCTGCACAACACTTCCTCATGCCCTGCTAACAAGGAGGATCCATTTGTCAAAAATGCACTGTGGAGGTAACCACACTGCAAAACTACAGAGGTTGCCCAGTCTACGCACAGAATTTGCCCGATCCAATGGAAACTAATCAGTTCACACCCTCGCAGTCGACCCCCTGAGTCTTCATCACCAAAGCTACGAGATCGACCTTTGCCCCAACGAATACAACTCCAAGGTGCTTTTCGCAAAAAGGCTAAAAATAACAAATCAGCTGGCGCTGATGAGCTGCCTGCTGAATTGTTCGCTGGCGGTGAGGAGCTGGTGGCGGTGCATGCAATCAACCCTATGCAGAGTATGGTCCGAAGAAAGCATGCCCAGATTGGAACTCAAGGTACTCTGGTCCAATATTTAAAAAAGAGACTTCTGCGGTTTGCGCCAATTACCGCGGGATCAGTCTCCTTCCCATCGCATATAAGGTTCTATCACATCCCATGTGAACGTTTAAAGCCGAGAATAAGTGAATCAGATTGAACTCATCAGTGTGGCTTTAGACCCGGTAAATCCACCACGGACCAGATATTCACATTGCGACAAATCCTGGAGAAGACCCAAGAGAGATGTATCGACACCCACCACCTTTTGGGTTGACTGCAAAGCCGCCTTTGGACACGCCGCCGATAAGGTCAAAGTTCTTTGAAGCCCTGTCTACCTTTGGTATTCCAGCAAAGTACGTCTGACTTTGCATGATGACGTTGAGAAGCACACAAAGGTCTGTCAAAATAGGTAAAGACCGCTCCGAGCCTTTCGGATACCAAAAGAGGTTTTAGGCAGGGTGATACCTTATCGTGCGACTTCTTTTAATCTACTGATGGAGTACATACTGCGCCAGTGCCCAAATGCTAACAGAACGGGCACCATCTTTACCAGAGATAACATGCTATTTGCATATGCCGATGATATTGACATCATCGGCAAAAGCGAATCTGTGGTAAAAAAGAGAGGCGGTTCTCAGAGATAGAGAAGCAGTCAAAACTTATGGGCTTAGCGGTAAATGAGGATAAGACGAAGTGCCTAAATCAACGCGCAGTGAGTCTACGCTTGACAATCTGTTGCAATGGGAGACTACAGTCTCGGGGTTGTTAAGGAATTTATCTACCTCGGGACGACGATTACCAGCGACAACCACACCAGTCTGGAAATCCGAAGAAGAACTACGCTTGCAAACCGATACAATTACGGGCTCAATACGGAGTTCAAGAGCAGAGACCTCTCTCGGAAAACTAAAATTGCGCTATACAAGTCGCTATCATCCCAGTCCTGCTATACGGCGCAGAAGCATGGACAATGACAAAAGAGGATGAGGGGTAACTGGCGTGTTCGAGAGAAAAGTTCTTCGGAGGATTTATGGACCCTAAACGCTGGCGGCGAATTTCGCATCCGAATGAATCGCGAACTGTATGAGCCTATGGGGACACCGACCTAGTCAAGCGCATAAAACAACATCGTTTGCGCTGATAGGACATGTTACCCGTATGGATGATAACGCAAAAAAAAAAAAAAAAAAAAAAAAAATTAATTAAATAAAATATATTATTTAAAATAATAGAACTGCCATCAAAACAAGCGGAGGACAACCATCAAACTAGAGTAGCTTAGAAACTATGTTTCTATCATTACAGCAGACGCTGAAGGATTTTATGGTATATATGCAAAGCGCAAGAAAAAAAACAAATGAGAACACAAGGAATTCTCATTCAAATGCTCACTTGCAACAATCCAAATAATGGCTCTCCTACGAGTTTCACTCTGGAATGCAAATGGCATTCCCCGCCACAAAGTGGAGTTATCAATTTCTCCAGGACAATGAAATCGACATAATGCTGCTTGCAGAAACTCACTTGACGGACCGATACAATTTTCAATTACCTGGGTATGCATTTTACGGCACAAATCTCCCAGATGGCAAAGCCCATGGTGGCACTGGCATCCTCGTCAGAAGCCGCATCAAGCATTACCCACTATCAGGATTTTCGGAAAACTACCTACAAGCCACATCGATATGTGTAGAGTCTAAACGAGGCAATATCACTCTGTCCGCGGTTTACTGTCCCCCACGTTTCGCAATATCAGAAAATCAATTCTAGGATTTCTTTAATACACTTGGTCAACGCTTCTTGGCTGCGGGTGACTATAATTCGAAACATCCCCACTGGGGCTCCAGACTGACCAATCCCAAAGGGAAGCAACTCTACAGCGTACTCACGCGCGCATCAAACAAACTCGACTATGTATCTCCGGGAGGCCTACACTGGCCGGCAGACCCAAAGAAATTACCCGATCTTATAGACTTTGCTATAACAAGAAAAGTTCCACAAAACTTGGTAACTGCAGAAGCCCTTGCTGACTTGTCGTCAGACCATTCTCCAATAATATTCACCCTTCTGGAGTGCCCTCATGTTAGAGAATATCCTCGGAGACTGACATCACACAAGACAAACTGGCTCAAATACAAAAAATATATCAGCAGTCACATCGAGCTGAGCCCAACCATAAACAGCGAAGAAGACATCGACAATACTGTTCAAGCCCTCACCTCTATCATTACTGCCGCTGCTCATCACTCAAACCCCAAACGACAACAACAGCACCTCAGCAAGATCGTAGATTGACAAACAGTTACATTGACCGGCTGGTCACAGAAAAGCGGCGTGCAAGAAGAGAATGGCAAAGCTTTAGATCGCCTGCCGCAAAAAATCGTCTGAGACTTGCAGAACGCGTACTTCGCAAAGCACTCGAAGCCGAAGAGCAGCTAGCACATAGCCGTTATATCGAAAAATTATCGCCTACAAGCACCAAATTTCCCTATGGAAGGCACGCGCCAGCATATAGCCACCTGCAAAGGTAGACACGCCTCTAAGAGATCAGACAGGAAGATGGGCCCGCAGCGACGAAGAAAAGGCAACTGTCTTTGCACTTCACCTTAGAAATGTTTTCCAGCCAAATCCTCCAACCAATGGCTATGAACTTCCATTGGTTCCGACCGCCGCACAAAC
This sequence comes from Lordiphosa collinella, assembly GCA_018904265.1. Taxonomy (NCBI): domain Eukaryota; kingdom Metazoa; phylum Arthropoda; class Insecta; order Diptera; family Drosophilidae; genus Lordiphosa; species Lordiphosa collinella. Next base: position 141,512 of record JAEIFV010000437.1, on the reverse strand, counting down.
TGACCCAATCAAAGTTCATTCGCTGCGGAAATAAAAAACGCCATCGGAGAGCTAAATCCCAGAAAAGCCCCTGGACATGACCTTATTACACCTAAAATGATTATGGAACTTCCAAGTCCCGCCATTACATATATCTCAAGGCTTTTCAATGCTGTTCTGCGATGTGGATACTTACCAACTCAGTGGAGGAAGTCCACAATCATAATGATTCAGAAACCAGGAAAAGATAAAACACAAGCGTCATCATACAGACCCATTAGTCTGCTACCTTGCCTGTCAAAACTATTTGAGAAGATCCTACTCAGTAAAATTGATGCCCATACACAAAATATCATTCCCTCACATCAATTTGGGTTTAGAGCAAAGCATGGGACAATTGAGCAAGTCAACCGTTTAACTTCAGACATTCGGACTGCGTTTGAGCACCACGAATACTGCTCTGCAATTTTCTTAGATGTTGCCCAAGCATTTGACCGCGTTTGGTTGGATGGTCTTATATTCAAGATAAGGACAATGCTTCCTCCAAATACTCACAAAGTCCTAGAAAGTTACGTCAGTAACAGAGTATTTACAGTTCGTCAAAATGAGTACACAACGGAAGAGTTCACTATAGGAGCCGGAGTGCCGCAGGGTAGCGTACTCGGTCCTCTCCTATATGTAATGTACACTGCCGACATACCAACAGACCCTCGACTTACAATAAGTACTTTTGCGGATGATACGGCAATATTAAGCAGATCACGATGTCCAATTACCGCAACAAGTCTCCTGGCAAGCCACCTAGCTAAAGTGGAAGTGTGGCTGGCCAACTGGCGCATAAAAATCAACGAGCAAAAGTGTAAACATGTGACGTTCACACTCAACAGAAGCACCTGTCCCCAGCTATCCTTAAATGCAACCCAGATCCCGCAATCAAACGATGTTGTATACCTAGGTGTGCACCTCGATAGAAGGCTCACGTGGCGCAAACACATAGAGTCGAAAAGCTTCAAATCAAGCTAAAGGCCAACAGCCTTCATTGGCTAATCAACTCCCGTTCCCCTCTTAAACTGGAATATAAAGTCCTGCTGTACAAAAGCATCATAAAGCCTGTCTGGACGTATGGCTCGCAGTTATGGGGAAATGCCTGTGCGAGCAGTGTGGACATCCTCCAAAGATCACAGTCAAGAATTCTCAGAACCATCACTGGAGCGCCTTGGTACATTCGCAATGAGTGTATCCACAACGATCTCAGCATTCCATTGGTCGAAACTGAAATAGAGCAACTTAAACAAAAATATTCTGAGAAGCTTCTTACCCACCCAAATCAACTTGCAAAATCTCTTTCCATGCTAGCAACGCATTTCTCGTCTCAGAAGAAATGACCTACCAACCCAGCGACTGACTTGAAGGGCCGCAGAACACAAACTATCTCCAACAGGGGACGGTTTATAAAATAGTTTCTAGATTAAGATCTGAAAAATTATTGTTAGTCTCATTAAGAGAAGATTCAATAAATACAAAATAAGTCTAAAAAAAAAAAAAAAAGTAGTAGTCGATATGACCATGTCTTCTGTCCAGCCATACCCTTAAGTCTGGTATTAGGCTAAAGGTCCATCGTCCGTTGGTTGACTCTGTCCATCGCTGCTGCCAATGTTGCACGGTTGCTCTGCGCGCTTCAATGCGCGCTGGGAGGGGTTGCCAACGGGCCCGACACCGATAGTCTTCTGATCTCTGCAGATTCACGAGCCGCGAGATCCAGTGGGATGATGCCAGCCCAATGCTGCATCATGAGAGACTGTTCGGAATGAGCAACTCACGCGCAGCGCACATAAGCATCGTTCCGAGTTGGCAGAGCGCGAGTAGGTGCCGTGTCGGGTTGCTTCTGCCCATATTGGTGCTGCATAAAGGAGCGTAGAGCTTACTACATTGGAGAGGAGTAGTCGCCTCGGCTGCCGTAGTCCTCGGGTGTTGGCCATTATTCGCGCCAGCGACGCTGCTGTCGTGCTGGCCTTTTTGCTCGCGTCCAAGAGGTGCTGCTTAAAGCTCAGCCTATGGTCGATCGTTACCCCAAGATACCTCAGGTGTGGTCACGATGTTATTGTAGAGCTGCCTATAAGGAAAGTGGAAGTCTCCATTTTTTTCCTGCTGCTTATTAACGCCATTTCGGTTTTTGAGCTGCCAGTGTCATGCCTGAACTGCAGAGCCATTCGCTGATTGTGGCTATCGCTTTGTTGCAGGTTTCCTCGGTGTTTGTGAGGTGTTTGCCGACGACAATTAGGGCGATGTCATCCGCAAAGCCTATAACTGTTGCGCCTTCCGGGAGGTCAAGCTGCAGTATACCATTGTACATTAGGTTCCACAGCAATGGTCCTAAGACAGAACCTTGAGGTACTCTTTCAGTCACTGGCTAGCGCAGGGGGGCCGTGGTCTGTCAGCACTCTGTTTCGGAAATAGTCCTGGACTATTTTTTGTAGGTACGCTGGAACATCAGCGTTGTTCAGTGCGCTCATAATGCAACTCCATCTGGCTATATTGTACGCGTTCTTAATGTCCAACGTTGCCACCAGACAGTATTTCTTGGCACCTCCTAGCCATCGTTGCCCTTCGATCGCTCGGCTGGCTGTCTCACAGAGCTTGCCCACAGCGTCAAGAGTGGATCGCCTCTTCCGGAATCCAAACTGCATTGGGGACTGATACCATTCGACAGCAGACTCGATTCTGGTGTGGACTAGGCGCTCCAGGATTTTACCGGTAGTGTCCAGCATACTGAGAGGCCTGTAAGATGATGGCTCGTCTACCGGCTTATCTCCCTTCGGGATCAGCACCAATCTTTGCGTCTTCCATCGCTCCGGGAACGTTCCTTCCTCCAGGCATGCATTGTACATGCTTACAAAAGCCTCTGGGTTTTGCTGTATAGCTAGCTTTAGCACAGAGTTTGGGATTCAGTCAGGGCCAGGTGCGGTGAAAATTCTTCCAGCATCATCGACACTATTTGTTTGTCCAAAGTTTCTACTTTATATGTGCACGTGGGTGCTCTCTGAACTGCTCTTCTGCTGGGCCCATGGCGCAGGGTACAGAAAATAGCCTTGTGGTCACTGCCGGTATAAATATGGCTGACCTCCCAGCTAAGAACCTGCAGCAGACTTGCACTTGCGAATGCCAAATCGATAATCGATCCACTTCCAGCTCTTTCAAATGTCTGCTCCAGGCCATTATTGAGCAGTACAACATCAAGCATTGCAAACGTTACGAGCAATGCCTGACCTCTTGGGCTTGTTGTTGGGCATCCCCACTCTGTCGACCAGGCATTAAAGTCGCCAGCGACAACTACGGGTGATTTTCCGCGTATGTCATCCGCAAGTTTGCTCATAACTCTCGTGGCTTCATCCAGTGTCAGGCTTGGCGGTAGATAGCAGCTGTAAATGAATACTCGGTTTATTAGCGCCCTGGCAAATACTATTGTGCTCTTTGGGCTGCGGATTTGTGATATTGGGCTTCCGCAGCTCCAGATGGCAGACTTCTTTGCGGTATCTGCTAACCATTCTCCTGGATTCCGATTTCGGTACTGCTCGCTGATGATTGCAACATCAATGTTGTGCTCGCGTATGGTTTGCTCCAAGAGTTCTTGGGCCACCGCGCAGTGGTTAAGATTAAGTTGTAGTAACTTCATCTTCCTTTCATATTGCGCACCGCCTTTTTGTAGAACGGGCACGTCACACTAGATGTTGAGTGCTTCGCTTCCTTCAAGTTGTGCCGGGTGCACAGATTACAGGCCGATTCTACATTGCAAGCGTTTGCAGTATGTTTGTCTCCTCCACAGTTATAACATGCCTTCAGGCAGTTATGTTTGCTCTTGCAGTTAACCAAGATATGCCCGAACTCCAAGCACTGGTAGCACCTCCTTGGTATCATCTTTGGTCTTATTCTACACCAGGCCCATCCAATACGGATTTTCTCCTTTTGGAGTAGTTTAGCTGCTTTTTCGGGAATAAGCCTGTTGCATTTTTAGTTTTGATTTTTTTTTTTTTTTACTTTATCGCTGCCCCAGCGATGGGGGTTGGTCGATTTAACAGTGACCAGGTACGGATATCGATAGCGTGCGCGACACAATCGATTAATATATCAATTTTGGAATAGTCTCAATTAATAAGACCGAGTAAATGCAAGACGGCCTGGTATGGTATATAACACGATTTCATGAGACGTGTTCAACAACGGTTTATTAAATTAAAAATCAAAAGGTTAACTTGGCTTCATGAACAAAATCGGCTAGTTCTCTCATGTTTTGGAGAACTCTTGATGAAAGTAAATCTTCAGTTGAGCAAAATTGATTAAAGATTGAATATTTAATTCTTACATCGTTAATTCTTGGACACTTAAATAGAAGGTGATCAGCAGATTCAGGGATATTACATGTTGGACAGTTAGCAGTATCAATAAGATTACATTTTCGAAAGAACACCTTGTCATAAGTATGATTTGCCATAAGTCTGTTAAGTATTTTAATATCCTCAGCATTCCATTTAACATTCTTATGCCACGGAGAAGTTGGTACATTGGGAAACAATTCAAAAAAGAACATTCCAGATACTGTGGAATCCTCCTTGTAATGATTGTTCCACAAACTGTATATCTCTTTCTTGATTTCTCTAAGTGCCTCTCCAATTGAGTATTTTAACTTAACGTTTGTGCCACTTGTGATGGCAGATTTGGCAGCAAGATCAGCTTGTTCATTAACACTGATGCCTGTATGTCCAGGCACCCAAAAGAGATCAACAGCAACGAGATCAGGCCATGTTAGCAGATTATGTATGTCAGCAACAATATAAGATTCTGATTTGGAAGAATTTGAAGAAAGCAAAGCACCCAGGCCATAAAGATGGCCAGCCTTTTAATATTCAGTCTCTTGGATCAGTGACAAGTAAGGTTTATGGCTACAAGTTCAGCCATTGTTGACGACATTTTAATTCTAGATTTGTACTTAAAGGTTTTATTTCTGATAATATCACAGATACCAATGCCAATCATTTTATCACAGATAGGTACTGATGCATCTGATGCAAATATGTGGTACTGTTCAGAACGGAGCTTATGCATGATTTCGTTATATGTTACTAATATTTGTTCCTTAGAGGTATTTGACTTGTTGTTTTTGAAAGGACTTAGGTGAAATTTTATGCGCTTATTGAGAATATACTGACTTGGTACTTTGGTGTCATCTAAGATATTTTTGAACTGATCAGCTACAAAAGCGTAGGATGAGTTAACATTCGAAAAAGTATATTTCAGGTACAATTCATAATTCAGACATTTGATTTTGAGCAACTCCTTGGCAGTGAGATACAGCGGCCTATAATTAGAGGCATCTCACCAGCTAGTGCAAAAACTATGTGCTGCGGCGGGTCCGGAGGCACCCCAACACACCGTCGAAGTGCAGTAGACTGCTTAGCGGCGAGTCTTTTATGATTACCAATGTTGAAATTAGCCATGGTGGTGATAGCGTATTCTGATTTTGACCTGATATACGAACGATAGATGTTTGTGGCAATATGTGGTCTTAGACCACTTTTTATATTTGTAGCCATCTGCAAGAGACTAAAACCAGCCCTGGACTCTGTTCTGAATTTGTCAACATGTTTTTTGTCAGACATGTTGGATAAGACAATTCGGCCAAGAAATATTACTTCTCTAACCATACCCATTTCCTGATTCTCAATTTTAATGTTAATAATGGTCCTACTATAAGGTGTGAAAGGCATAACAGAGGATTTCGAAGCATTGAAGCTTAGACCAATGTCCTTGCAGAGAAGGTAGAAGTCATCCTGAATAAAAAATGCTTTTTTATTTGGGATGAACCACAACGGCCAAGGAAAACCCGCACAAAAAGGTAAAGCTACACGTCATCCAACTTTGCCTGAAGATTTTCTTCGGCAAGTTTGAAAGTTTGCTTACTTGACATTATAATGAAGTCATCCGCATATTGAAAAATTTGGGTGTCTGGATCCTCAATCTGATGTAGTCGCTTGGTATAAATGTTAAAAAGAACAGGAGAGAGACAGCTACCCTGCGGTAATCCATCTCTCACCTCCTCCATTTCACCACCAAGTTTCAAATATCTGGTAGACAGAAAGTTAGTAATCCAATTAACCAATTGTTGTGGAATTTTTTCAACAATCAAAATTTTATTCAAAAGAGCCAGATTAACACAGTTGTACGCATTTTCTATGCCCAAACACGCAACTACCATTTTAGCTGATTTTGATTTTAAATGTCTTACTGATGAAATTAAGTCGTTTATACACATCGCTGCACTTTTCCTTTTTCTGTATGCATAGCATCTGTATGGCAAAATATTCTGATCTTCCAAAAAAGTAGTAAGTCGATTCTTAACCATACCATTTAAGGTCTTGGCAAGAACAGAAATTAGCGAAATAGGCCTTAAGTTCTTAATATCTTCAAGATCTTTTCCACGTTTGGAAATTGGACAGATTTTAATTGACCTCCATTGTTCAGGTACCTCACATTTCGAAAACAGTTCATTCAGGCATTTCAGAAGCTTTTCTGCAACGTCATTGTTAAGCGCAGCAATCATCTCGTACGTGACACCGTCAAGACCTCCTGCTGTTGATTTTTTGTTTTTGATGACTGTCGCCATCTCCTCAATAGTGAACTCGGGCTCCTTATTTAAGAGGCAACTATTAGTGTTTAGAGATGGAAATGTTAGAGACGAGACTGGAACTTGACTTTTAAGAAAATCTGGATAGTCCCTACTCATAGACACAGCCCACTCTGATTTTTGGGACTTGCCCAAACCTTTAAGGTTAGAAAGAAAGCGCCATGCTTTCTTTGACGAAGGTTGCTCATTGATTTCTTCAATTTTTTTATGATAGGATTCCCGTTTAGCCTTTCTAACAGCAATATTCCAGCGCTCCCGATCCTTACTAGCTTCTTCAAAATTTTCAATGAATGGAAATTTGATTGCCTTGGATTGAGAGGCTCTAAAAATACGGTTAAGACGCTTCAAATTACATTCCACCAAAATTTGGGAGTTCTACCTTTTATTTCATGTGTAGAAGACTTAATCTCATTCCTAATCTTGCAAGTCAAGTCCTGAACATCTCTAAAATCTGTGATCCTGGTTAAATTAGTAACAAGCTTCTTTTTGGAAAGAAAAAATTGCGGCTTAACTTTGACATTGTCAATGGTGAAACATATGGGAAAATGATGACTTCCGCCAATCCTGCAAGGCTTGACACTCCAATCAACAGCTAAGTTTGAATTTGTGAAAGTTAGATATAAAACTGAACCTGAGTCTATATCGAGAAATTGCTTGAAAGTTATGCTGCCATCATTAATGCACCTAAAACCAGCTTCAAGGAAGCGACCCCTTGCTGTGCTGATGCTATCACCAAACTGCACATTTCTGGAATTGAAGTCTCCACAAATGAACACATCATTCATGTTTTCCAATATGTCAAACAAACTTTTGATATCCTTCTTGAAGGTTTCCATAGTACATCTCGGATCACAATAAACTGAGGCAAAAGTTAAATTGGTTGACAGATTGATTGTTTGGGCAATGATTATATCAGTGGTTGATTTGAAAGGTATTTTTTTTAGATTAATCGAATTTTTAACTAGTAGTGACACACCACCATAATTATCAGTACGAAGCTTTTCCAGTGTCTTGAAATTAACAATATTTCTGAAAGTCGGATCATCTCCATGAGAGAAAATCTCCGACAAACATGCAATATCATAGTTTTCAGTGTTAAGAATAAATTCAATGTCGTTTTTGTGTGATTTCAAAGATTGAATATTGTGTTGGAGAACTTTAATCAACATTTGTGTATCTTTGTTTGATATTTGTATCAAATGGTTTTTTAAAGGTTGTGTTAAGTCTATTCATTTTATTAGTATTGTTGAATTTATCTTTCAGATCTTGAAAGGATGAGCACAAAGTCTCATCCATATCAATGAAAGGCTTGATTAAGCCAAAGAGCTGAGCACAGATTTCTGTGATCTCAGTAGACTCAGAATGGTCTTTGTTGGGGAACTGATAGTTCCAATCGCTTGTGTCGTTTGTGTATGACGGCAATTTGAAGTGTGGTTTTCGTGGAGGAGGCATAGTCTTCCGCTCCACAATTTTACTATAGCGAGTTCTGTTAATAGTGTTATTAACAATAACATCGTTGTTAATTGTTTTCGGAGTTTTTGATTTTAAACTGGGAAAGGCTTCTTCATTTTCAAGAAGGATATCAAAAGAATTTTGGAACGAATAAGTGGACAGCACCTCTTTTCTGGCTAGTTTTTTTACTGTCATTATTTTTATAAAGTCCGCTTCTCATTTCCACATAGGACAGACTGATCTGTCACGAGAGGAATGACCAGTTGTGAGGAGTAATTCCTCACAAGCCGGGAACTACAGGGTAGCACGGCGAATTGGGGAAAGCTCGCTCTCATGATAATAGAGCGAGAGAGAGCGATCTGTGGAGAGTTAGAGAGCAAGGGCCGTGGCCGGAGAGGCAAAGGCCTTGCTTCTAACGGAACCGTAACTGGAGGACGGCGGCGAGCGGGGATTTGGCGGAGAGGCGAAAAACCAACGGGACAGAATATTCTAGACGGCTGCAAGCAGACGGTTCGTGTTGCTAGGCAGCACGAAGAGCAGCGGAAGTCCCGTTGCAGCGATGGAGCAGCAGCAGAGGAAGGCCCCGGTAGAGAAACAGCAGCAGCGGCAAATGAAGCCAGGCAGGCCCCGTTTGAAGCACATAACGGTGTCTGGGATGAGACAGGCCCTGCTTGAAGCAGCGGGAACGGGGCTGCCCAGAAGACGGGACAGTTGGTGAAGTACGAGTGCGCGGAGCGGCAGTTATTGTGTGAACCGAAGTGCGAGCGAACGTTAAACCGAGAAGGCATTGTGACGGGAACTTGCGGAAAGTCGAAGCGATTGGCTCGACGGGAATTTGCGAGAAGATCAACGGTAGCCAGTGTGTAGTGCGAAAGTCCTGCGGGTCGAGGCGGTTTGCACGACGGAAGCGGACGTGGCACTAAGAACTGAGCGAGTACTTCGAATTCGGTACGGGAGCAAGCGCGAACGGGCAAACGGTCGTATTAAGAACTGAAGTGTATGAAGAATTGTGAACTTAGCCTAAGGCTTATTTCTAAGTGATTTACACCAACCCAAATATAGACTTAAGTACATTTAAATCGTTGTCTTCTTATTTCTGGCAATTCTTCAATATAAATTTGTTGAAGCGATCCCCTAGCACCCCTGAGCTACGCCCAGCTGCAAAGGTTCGTTACAACTGGCGCCCAACGTGGTATTGCAAGAATAAGAAGAATAAAACAGCGTAAAAATGGTACGAGCATGGGTGTATAACCTCAAAAAGGAGGAGTTGGTTAAATATGCGAAGGAATTTGGGTTGGAAGTGAGTGGAACATTGGAAAATATGAGGAAAGAGTTTGGTGAATGGGCACAAAGTATGGAAAAGGACTTGAGATTGGGTCTGAGGATCGACGAATTGGCCAGACTTCACGCCAGGAACAGTCCGGTAAAAGATCAGCTACAGCTACCCGGGCAGGACTTCGAACTGGAGGAGTTGTCCATACCCAGTATGACCGCTGAAGCTAAAAATACGCGGAACAAGGAAGGACAGACGCCGGAACAACCACCAAGGGGTGACTACTCCAAAGTAGCCAAGCAGGTGAGAGAATGGGGAATAAGTTTCGATGGACAAGGCAAGCCACTAGAGTTTATTGAACAAGTAGAGTGGTCCGCGGACACGTACGGATTAAACTTGAATTGGTTACCTCGAACAATGCCAGAGTTGTTAAAAGGAATAGCTCTAAAGTGGTATGTGGCAAATAACCAGCAGTGGACCACTTGGGTAGCGTTTCTGGAGAGTTTCCAAGAGTACTTTCTGCCAAGAGACTACTTTACAAAGGAGGAAGACGAAGTATACAGATGGAAACAGGGATTATCCGAAAAATTTAAGGTATACATGGTCGAGATGCAGACATTAATGCGACCACTGCGTCTATAAACCATCTATGCAGTTAAGTACGATATTAAATAACAGCTTGCCAGATTTGAGAGCGTTTGTACGACCATTTTTGTGCGACAATCTAAACCAACTAATGAAGCTAGCAGACGAATTTGAAGAGTTGGAGCGAGACAGGTACAATTTGAGGCAGGAAAGCAGACCGAATAGGTCGCGTTTTATGGCAGTCAGCTCTCCTACCACACCCGGAACAGAATCTCAGGCACAAAATGACGGTTGTCATAGATGTGCAAGAATAGCACCCCAAGGACATGCGCAGGCGGTTGCTCAACCGCGCGGGGAAGGATTTGTAGAAAACCCTCACAAGCATGCCGGCGGTGCGGGCATGTTGGGCATTTTGCGCGAGAGTGTCAAGGGGTGTGGAGAGAGTACTGTTGGCAGTGTGGAAGGATAGGAGTGAAAACCTGGGAGTGCTGCAGACGTTCGGGAAACGATCGTCGACCCCGGTCTGCGAGGGACGAGCGGGTGTCGTCAGGACCAGCTCCTCAGCACTAATAGGAGAGTTAAAGGACGAGGGAGCGCGTTTGTCTGCAACAGTGCTGATCGGAAAGACAGCGTATAAGGCCACAGTCGACACTGGGGCTACCAGTAGTTTTGTGAGCGAGGAAATGTTGCAGAGAATGCGTGGGGAAGGATCGCTAAACCGAGTAAGGAGACAGGTGAGGCTAGCAGATGGCAGGAGCAGCAATGTTTGCGAGCAATTTGAAGCAAGGATAAGTTTCGGGAATAAGGAATTGGCAATGGAATTACTGGTCCTGCCAGGAGTCATAGATGGACTGGTGTTGGGATGGGATTTCCTAGTAAAGGCCGGTTTGAAAGTGGAATGTGCGGGGATGACAATTAAGATCCCACCAAGAGGCAGAAGAAATGGTTGGTTGGAGGAGAAAATATCGGTGGCAGTCGTGGAAATCGAGAACAGTCCAAAAGAGCCAAGAACAAGAGATGAGCCTGAGATAGAAAGTCCAGAAACGCGCGTAGAAAAATTTTTGCAAAAAAGAATTAGCAGAATTTGCAAACATGAAGGGTCTATCGAACATTACACAACATCGGATAACTATGAAGGACGACAGGCCGGTAAAGCAACGGTACTTTCCAAAAAATCCGAAAATGCAGGCTGAGATAAACAGCAAAGTGGATGAACTTTTGGAAAAGGGTTGCATTGAGCCGTCGAAAAGTCCTCATAGTGCACCAGTGGTAATGGTCAAGAAGAAGAACGGAAAATGGAGGTTTTGCGTCGATTTTAGGGACATGAATGCACGATCTGAAAAGGATGCATATCCACTGCCTAGGGTAAATCATATCCTTGAGCAATTGAGGGAAGCGAAGTACATAAGTAGCCTCGACTTAAAGGATGGCTACTGGCAAATTGCATTGCAACCGGAAAGCAGACCATGTACAGCTTTTGCGGTTCCAGGAAGGGGGCTATTCCAGTGGCGAGTGATGCCGTTTGGCCTCGCGTCAGCTCCAGCCACTTTCCAAAGAGCACTTGACCAAGTAATTGGTCCAGAAATGATGCCGCATGCGTTTGCATATTTGGACGACATCATTGTGATTGGGCGGACACTGGAAGAGCATATGAAAAATCTGGCTGAGGTATTTCGCAGATTGAAGGCAGCAAACCTCAAAATAAATGTCGAGAAGTGCGAATTTTTCAAAAAGGAGTTAAGGTACTTGGGGCATATGGTGACTGAGGAAGGTATTAAAACGGACCCGGACAAAGTGGCGGCAATAGCGGAACTCAAACCACCCACAAATGTCAGAGAGTTAAGACAGTATCTGGGGGTAGCGTCATGGTACAGGCGATTTGTACCGGATTTCGCGTCTACGGTACAGCCATTGAACTCTCTGCTTAAAAAAGGGAACGAAATGGGAGTAGACGGAGGAAAGACGTAATGCGTTCGAGGAAGTTCGAGCAAGACTTACGTCTGCACCCGTACTGGCGTGCCCGGATTTTGAGAAAGAATTCGTGTTACAAACGGATGCGAGCAATTACGGTTTGGGAGCTATACTAACTCAGTCATCAGACGAAGGAGAGAGAGTTATCTCTTACGCCAGTAGAACTCTCAACGCAGCAGAACAGAATTACTCGGCTACGGAGAAAGAGTGTCTGGCGATAGTTTGGGCAGTCCGTAAACTAAGGCAATACATAGAGGGATACCGTTTTAAGGTCATAACGGATCACATGGCACTAAAATGGCTGAATTCTATAGAAAGTCCATCAGGGCGGGTTGCCCGATGGGCATTAGAATTGCAGCAATATGATTTTGAGGTAGTGTACAGGAAAGGCAAACTGAATGTGGTAGCCGATGCACTCTCACGGCAACCATTGGATGCGGGAAAATGCGATAAACTGATGTTAGCCGATGAAGGTGAAAAGATCGGGTGGATTCAGAGAATGGAGGAGAAGATTCAACAGAATCCGCAAAAATTTCCGGATTACTTAAAAGAGTCGGGAAATTTGTACAGACATATACCTCATCGAGCGGGACATGAAGAAGTAGCAGCGTGGAAATTGTGCGTGCCAGAAAAAGAGCAGAAAAGGGTGCTACATGAGAACCACGATGCGGCAACAGCAGGGCACACGGGCACAAGGCGAACAATCGCAAGAGTAGCTGCGAGGTATTATTGGCCCGGAATGCAAAGAGACATTCGCAAGTATGTCGGGAAATGCGAAACATGCCAGAAATACAAATCGCACCAATTGCAAGCGGCTGGGAAGATGCTTACGCAGATCCCCGAAGAGCCGTGGGCAACGGTTTGTGCAGATTTCGTAGGGCCATTGCCTCGATCGAAGCATGGGAACCCGGTGTTGCTAGTACTGATCGATCGATTTTCGAAATGGACAGAACTAGTAGCACTGAGAACGGCAACGGCGGTGGCCTTGCAGAAAGCGTTCGGGGGAACGAATCTTGGCGCGGTTCGGAGTTCCAAAGGTGCTAATAACTGACAATGGAGCTCAGTTCACAAGTAAGGCATTTAATCGATTCTTGGAAGAGATGGGGGTATCGCATCAATTTACAGCACCATATACTCCGCAAGAGAACCCAACGGAGCGAGCAAACAGGACGGTCAAGACGATGATAGCTCAGTTTGCAGGCTCCGATCAGAGAAGGTGGGATGAGCTGCTACCAGAACTGACTTTAGCAGTCAATTCCAGTGTGGCGGAATCGACAGGATACACACCGGCGTTTCTCGTACAAGGAAGGGAACCACGGTTACCTAATGCCTTGTACGACAATAGCAATCTCGGAACAGGACACGCAAAAAAGGGATGCAGGAGAAAACGCAAAGAAGCTAAAGGAGATTTTCGAGGTGGCAAGGAGAAATATGGAGAAGGCGGCGCAGGATCAGGCTCGCCATTATAACCTAAGAAGACGCGCTTGGAAACCAGTGGTTGGCGACGAGGTATATGCCAAAACGCACCATCTCTCAAAGGCATCGGAGGGATTCGCTGCAAAATAAGCACCCAGGTATGAAGGTCCCTATCAGATTATAAGTTTTATATCCCCAGTTATTTGTTAATTGAGGGAAAAAGGGAAACAGAAGCTGAGAACGGCACATATCAGCGGACTAAAACCAGCGAGTCAGGATGAAGAAGTCGAGAAAGAAGTATAAATGCCCAAAAGAAATAAAATAAAACCCCTCACATAAGGGGAAAATTAAGAAAATCTAGGAAAAAGGCAAAAATAAGGAGCATTTTGAAGGTGTAGGGTATCAAGGAGTCGATCCCAAACATGTTACACAAGAATGGGGCGAAGAGAGAGCTTACGGTTAGAGCCATGGGGGTGAAAGGGACCGCGATAGTAGAATTTACCGTTGCAGAGTTTTTCTCTCCAAAAAGCTCTGAAAGGAACGGTTAACTGGCGTGATTGCTGCGCAGCCGGCCTATTTCAAAGTGTAAAAATGGAGAGACAAGGCGCAGCAGAAAAGAAAGGCGAGCGAGTCGGAGTGGCACGCGGTGGCGTGGCCAGACGGCGTATGCCGTTCCTGGGCATGGGCCGGCGAGGCACCCGGATCCCAGTGCGGCGGGCGCAGGTGCACAGGCCAGTGGATATACTGAGCCTGGACGCCTCGCCCATCCGGGAGTCGACCGGCCGGTCGACGCCACCCGGGTCGTCGCCGACGACATGGGAGTGGGAGACTCCCAGTCCGAGTCCGGCGTCTCCTGCCCGGAGCCACGCGGATGCAAGCGAGGACCCAACATATGGGTTGGGGAATGGGCGTACGAAACCGAGCCGGCGGAGGCAGGAGGGTGGGAGGCAGAGGACGACGTGTGGGTAGAGCCGGAGCAAGGCTGGAGGCCCGCTCGCCCACCTACTCCGATCCCGGAGGGTTGTCGTCCTGTCGGATTCGGACGAGGAGCAGGAGGGAAGCGGAGGCAGCAGGAGGGGAAGCCGGCAGGCTCCCCGCCACTTACCCAAATCCCGGAGTGGGAGGAAGGGGGAGCCCCAGGAGCCCTATATAGGGGACTCGGAAGGGCCCGAATGGGAGGACCCGCGGGAGGCGGGCGGCCAGCAGCCGCGAGCGGAGGACCAAGGCGACTGGGTCCCACCACCAACGGTGCACCAGACGCGGCGGTCGTGGTGGTCGGTGGTCGGTGGCACCACGAGTTGACCACGGTGCACCGTTGGAGCGAGCCGTGGCGGAAGAACGAGGAGCAGGAGCCGGAAGAGCGGGAGGCGTCGACGGTCGTCATCGAGGAGGTGGATGAGCCCGTCGAACCTCGGGCCTCCAACTCGCGAGATCCGCGAGGGCTCCGGCGGGACCCAGAGGAGTCGGCACCGGAGACCCCAGCTGCGGTGGCAGACAAAGAGGAGAGAAGAGTGGAGGAGGAGAGGACGATGGAGGAGGAGAGGACGGCGGAAGGAGAGAAGGGGCCGTGGGAGTGGCCAGCTCCTCTGAAACCCAACGAGCGACCCACCTGGGGCAGACAGCACTCGTGCCCGGAGCCGGAGGTGCCTCAGGTGAGAGTCGGCAGTTCAGGGAGGTGGGAGGAAATGGAGAGGGCCGATCTACCGCCGGAGGTGTGGCAGGAGCTGCGGGCCGGCGGAGGCAGGACCCACGGATCCAAATTGGTGTGGGTCGGGTCGACCCGACACCGGATCCGGTGGGGACGCGGTGGCCCACGCGTGTTCGTGGAGATGGAAGCACCACGAACAGCGTAGGGAAGGGGGGCCCAATAAAAAGCGAAAAAAAAAATATATAAAAATAAAAGAAAAACAACACAGAAAACATTTAACAACACATCTTTATTTTCACACACGAAAACACGGACAGAACAAACACAAGCGGGGCGGGAGCCATGGGGGGGTGGTCGAGGTCAGCACCGGCGCGACCACTAATAAAACTCCGCCTGGCGGGCGGTAGTCACTCCGCCACGCCAGGGGAAACACAAGGGTGGCGAACGCCACCCGGTTGGCGGGAGCCACCAACGAAACACACAACACAAAACAAAAAACTAAAAAAAAAATAATAAATTTTTCACACACAATTTGTAAACACGAAATCAGCAGCAGCATCGGGGCGACAGCAGAGGCAGCAGCATCAGGGCGACAACAGAGGCAGCCTGGCCATGGGTCAGGGTGAGCAACATCCAGCCGGCCGCGCTGGCTGAAAGAAAAAAAAAAACACAATGAATGGGCGGCAGGGGGGAGGGAAAACTGCAGGGGAACTCACCTGGGCGGAACGGGAAACGCAATCAGTGTACCTGTGGGAAGAAGAAGCGTCATTAGGCGATATTTTGGAAAATTTTACACACAGAAACTTACCTGTTGAACAGCATGGTGGTACGATCGGTATCGGAATCGATAGAAGGCGTGGGGGAAAATACCGAAAATAATCGGTGCAACGGTCACACTGGCGGCAACGTATCGAGTAGCGATAGCTATATCGGTGTTATCGATCACGTGCTGGTGTGACCAGAGGGGCATAAGGGGGAAAAGTTGGCGCGGAAAATTTAAATGGGGAGCGGGACTTTAAACAAAGGCGCGGAAGTTTGAATGTGAGCGAAAGATAGTAAAGGGGCGCGCAAATGGAAAAAGGTGGCGCGCAAACTGAAATGGGGAGCGGGAAAGTTGAATACAGTGAACGGGAGGTTATGGGAGGAGTTAATGGGTTTTTGTGTGGGGAACAAAAATAGCCGAAGAAAGGGGGAGTGTGAGGAGTAATTCCTCACAAGCCGGGAACTACAGGGTAGCACGGCGAATTGGGTTCGGTTCTCTAAGAAAAAAAGAGGGGGGAAGGGATCTGTGGAGAGTTAGAGAGCAAGGGCCGTGGCCGGAGAGGCAAAGGCCTTGCTTCTAACGGAACCGTAACTGGAGGACGGCGGCGAGCGGGGATTTGGCGGAGAGGCGAAAAACCAACGGGACAGAATGTTCTAGACGGCTGCAAGCAGACGGTTCGTGTTGCTAGGCAGCACGAAGAGCAGCGAAAGTCCCGTTGCAGCGATGGAGCAGCAGCAGAGGAAGGCCCCGGTCGAGAAACAGCAGCAGCGGCAAATGAAGCCAGGCAGGCCCCGTTTGAAGCACATAACGGTGTCTGGGATGAGACAGGCCCTGCTTGAAGCAGCGGAACGGGGCTGCCCAGAAGACGGGACAGTTGGTGAAGTACGAGTGCGCGGAGCGGCAGTTATTGTGTGAACCGAAGTGCGAGCGAACGTTAAACCGAGAAGGCATTGTGACGGGAACTTGCGGAAAGTCGAAGCGATTGGCTCGACGGGAATTTGCGAGAAGATCAACGGTAGCCAGTGTGTAGTGCGAAAGTCCTGCGGGTCGAGGCGGTTTGCACGACGGAAGCGGACGTGGCACTAAGAACTGAGCGAGTACTTCGAATTCGGTACGGGAGCAAGCGCGAACGGGCAAACGGTCGTATTAAGAACTGAAGTGTATGAAGAATTGTGAACTTAGCCTAAGGCTTATTTCTAAGTGATTTACACCAACCCAAATATAGACTTAAGTACATTTAAATCGTTGTCTTCTTATTTCTGGCAATTCTTCAATATAAATTTGTTGAAGCGATCCCCTAGCACCCCTGAGCTACGCCCAGCTGCAAAGGTTCGTTACACAGTGGCATTGCATAGGATGCATTTCAAAATACCACACTGAGAATCTGAGCAATTTTCGAAACCACAACGTAGGCAGCGTTTTTTGGACTTGCAACGATTCATTGAATGACCCAGACGTCCACAGTTGAAACATTGACGGACAGTGGGTAAAAAGTGCGAAACCCTGAGAAGACTGTAATTTAGGACAACAGTTGGGGGCATCTCATTATTGGAGAACCAATTTTCACTGCCAAAGTAGGTTCATATACAGGGTCAGATTCCTTGTTTGTGCTAGTTTTAACTCTGCGCAATATGCGAGAGACCGACTTAACTTCAATATCAGACTGCAGAAGTTCCATGATCTTTTCAGCTGAACTGTGGGTTGGGATGTTTCTAATGACAACGTAAGTCTCAACAAAATTTCTGGGAATAAAGGCATTTATATTCATATTCTTAATATTGCCATTCTTAACTGCCTCATTGGCATAAGCACCGTTCTTAAAGTATATTTTATAAAGAGACACTCCTAGAGCAACAATACTGCTGAGTCCATTTAACTTAATATCTTTTATTTTTTCGTAGAAAAATGGTTCATTTTTTATACTTATATTTTGTATGTTGTCAACCTTGCTGGTATCAAACAGCACACTTGCCTCACCAAAATGATTGGCATCATAAAAAATTCAGTCTGTTTTGTCACATTTGTAGGCACCCTGTTATTCAGGTTAGAACTAACGGCACTAATCTGCTCATTTTTTCTGACTGTGTGTTGCTTAAAACGGCACTTGCATTGCTGCTGGAAGCCACAGGGCTTTCCAATGAAAAAACTTCAGGCTTTCCAGCCGACCACATGTCACTAATGTCACTGATTTTGCTCGATAGGGTACCTCTGTCGGCACGAATGTTTTTGGCAAGTCCTGCTTTTTTATTGGCTTTGTGAATGCTCTTGGCAATTTTATTCACATCAACTTTTTTCACGACTTACTGCATTTCTTTCATTTTGAGTTCCCTCTAATTCCATGTCAGAAATATCGGATTCTCTCTCTTCCACTTCTTCCGCTAAGCACTGCCTCTTCTGGCAAGACGCATTCGCGTCCGCCATCTTGGAAGCCGGCCTGATCACCTTAGAAAATGTCCAAGACTTACCTTAATGCCTCGAAAATAAGGGAAAAAAAAGCACACAAATCAATCACCAGGTTAACAAATTTTTTTTATGTATAAAATGTAACTTTGAACTTTATGTGAGAAATCAACTTGAAGAGCACGAGCAAACCAAACCGCTTTAGCTGTTTTGGCTATGAGAGCGCCCTCTGCCGATTAAAAGGGCAGATTTAAATTTAAAAAGCAGCAGAGCAGGAAAGTATTATCCGCAAGTGTAAGATTGTGTGGGTGTAAGTTGGCCAGGGAGAGTGGATCGAGGAATAGGCGAGAGCGAGAGGATGGCCGTATGGACATCCCGCTCACACCTATGGAGCCAAGGAGAGATTGGCCTTGAAAATGGTCAATCACCCCGTAGAGAAGCGCCGTTTGTAGGTCAGCGCCAGTTTGGAAATAGAACAAGGCTTTATACGGAGCTGGTAGCTGTTGCCAAGGGCACAGTCGAGCACAAGAGGCGGACTAATTAAGGACACAGACTCGAAAACATTTTTTGCCGCGAAATCCAAGTACAAAAATTACTAAAGTGAAGTACTTTTTTTTGGTGACGTATGCAAAAACCAATGTGTAATTCTTTTTGCAGCGTGGACTGGTGGCTTTCAGCAGGACCAGTCACGGTTACCCAATTTTGCTGGACAGTTTGGGCAGATTACTTTTTTTTGAGCTGACTGGAGTACCGCTAACCACGCAAAGTTGAGACTACAGAGTGGGATATTCCGGGCCCGAGGCTCAGTGGCAATCACAATTGCAAGAAGCCTCACCGATAACTACCGATTGTCCATACCGATGGGGTCCATACAAAAGTGAAAGATTGCTTAAGCCTCCTTGCAAAAAAAACCCACTTACATCCCCTCTCACCATCTCGACCGCAAATTCTGCATCCCGTACTCAGTGCCATCTAAAACGCATTACAGAAAATTCGAGTGCTCCCGCTTCTGGTACAGAAGCGCATATTGCTATTGGATTTGGCTCCCAGAGCATTGGCACATATACATAAAATTATACCTAAATACTTACATCGACAAAATATTTAAAGTCAAGCCTTCTGCTGACTACATAAATACTTACCTTCATAATTTAAAATTTGCCCTGTAAAGCATGCTATAAATTATTATGCGAGCCCAGTAAATATTTTCCAGTTTCGACCTAATTTAAAATGATATAAAAAATATGAAAAAGGTGTCCCTATTTGTCCCAATCTGGAGCTTCTTTTGGGTGGGTTTAAGGAATGACCATATTGTCCCATATTTAAGATTTCCATTTACATATGCATATTTATATATATTTATTGATTTATTTGTGTGTTGGGAGACCTAGCTTGGCCGTATAAAAAAAATCTATAGCAAGCGACATATACAAGCTATGAATTGCTTAAATTAAAAAAACTTAATGTTTATTTACTATGTATATATATAAGTACCATAATCCTAGAGCCGTTCCAAATTAAAATTTATAACGATTTCCAATATGGCTGAGTAAATCGAGTTAATGGGGGGGGGGGGGAAGGAATCCACCAACAGCCTGGAGTAAGCCGACCGCGACGCTTCTGTGTTAGGCCAGCAGACTAATAAAAGCAACAGTCTCTGCATGGAGGGGAGGGAAAGTTGCGGGCACAACACCTATGCCACCATTTTTGAATTCCGCCAGAACCCGGTCCGTCGCACTTCCGTTTAGGTGTTTAGGTATTAGTTTAATTGTAGCCCTTTTTGTTGTGAGGTGTCCGTATGTTGGTTATTAACCGCACTGAGGGCATGGGGAACTATTGCATCCTGGGATGTCCGATGCTAGACGGTGTCTGCCCAAGACGAATTCAGTGGCGTAACAATATGGCACCCAACTATCAAAAGAAGTCAAGCGACCGTATAAGGCACTCAGACTGTTTTGAGAAATAAAAAAATATATGCCATTATAAGTGCATCTCGCAGAGGTGACTCTTCTCCAGGGGTCTGAGGTGATTTTGCGACTTGCTTCACAATTGCGCTGGAGAAGCATAGACCCATGGGGGACAGGACACCTAGGAAAATTAAATATAGGATTTGTGGATAATTAGCTGCTCTTGGAAGTAGGCTAATTGCTACCCAAATATGAGTCGCTTCACTTGATCCTCAGTCACGAAAGAGTATTGGTGGCGTTGTCGAGCTTTGAAGTGTACCGATGATATGCATCCAACCGATTTGCTTTCAGCAGCAGAGATAAAGAGCTGTCATAAAGAAAAAGGTGATATAAGGATCGGCAGTTTAATTTTTTTTGTTTGTTTGTTTACATACCTTGTCCTTGATAGTTTTTGTTTGTCGTAGGCAACATCATAATTTGGTCTTGTTTTGCTTCCAGTAGCACTTCGGTAAGACGAGAGTGGTCCATACAAGTATTGTACTTGAGATGCGTAGCATTCTCGCACTCAGGAGTGGCTGAAAGGCAAACAAGAAATTGAAATTAGTAGAGTTGGTTAATTTACATGTTTAGAGCTCCTGGACTGGCGGTCATCAGATCAGGCTGATGATTGGAACAGTCGATGAGCTCTGCAAGTTGGTTCAGATCGGGTTTTGGCTTGTCTTCTAGCGATTAGCAGGAGCATAAGCGGCAGAGGCATAAGCGGCATAGGAACGGTATGCAACGTATATAGAAGCGGCGGTTTGTTCCGGCAAGGGGAATCCTTCTCCCTCTTATAATTTATGAAATTTGATATCTGAAAAGAGATTGTGGAATTCAGTTTAGTCGAGAGGTGAAATATAGAGAATTTTTGAGTGTTGATTTTGAGCAAGTGGTTTTTTTTGTTGTGATTAAATATTAAGCTTGAAATATTTTATGTAGGTTTATTTGTAATTTATTATATTCGTGGTAATACTTATAGTATCTATAGGATTTTTTTTTGTAAGTTTTTTTTGTTTACTAAATAGGTTGGTACACACAAAATAATTAGACATGTCAGGTTCAGAAAGGAATGGTGAGACGCCTCACATTCATCAAACGAGGTCGAAGGGCCCAATAACAGACGAAGACAGCCTATGACAGACCGGTTCAGGTGGGGCCGCAGCACAGCATCCACCCTTATTTTCAGGAGGGCTCAGTAGAACTCCGATGAATTATCGGACGCGGCAACGTCAGGCGAAAGAACAGGGTCAAGGCGACGAATCAGATCGTCAGAAAGGAGAGCAAAAGATTAGGCTGGAGGCGGGTGAACAGGACCAAAATATGGATCGGGGACCAAATTATGAGATTCCGTAAAGGGCCGTTAGTTCCGAGATCGCGACAGCCGTCAACGCCGCAGTTGCTCAGGCTCACCAGACATATCGTAAATCTCTGGAGGGTGGTATTGGAATCGCGATAAAAGAACCGATTCACACAGGCTTCATGGACCTAATGAAACAATTGAACCTTGTACTAGGGCTGCCGGCGGCCGAGGCCCCAACGAATAATAACCCGGCAAAAGCAAGTCAGGGTGCGGTGCCGAAGCAGAGGCCACCTGTACAGCCAGAAAGGCCCAGGCCACCCATGCAGACAGAAATGCACAGGCCACCCATGCAGACAGAAATGTACAGGCCACCCATGCAGACAGAAATGGCCAGGCGACACTTAATGCCACTACCAAAGCCGACCCAAAAAATGGAATATAACGCCGAGGAATTAAATGTGATCAAGGCTAGAAATTGGAGAAATCCTCTGGCAGGAAGAAGATCAGATGAAAATCCCTTGGAAACAAGTGAAGATGAGGTGCCAGCTAATAGCTCAATGCCAGTTGGAGTGCCACAAAGCGGAGGAGCAGCACCAGCCGAGCCCACATATGTCTACATGCCAAGGCGTAGGAACATCGGAGATGCCCGGATCGAGAGATGGGGGGTAACATTTGATGGAGACCCAAAATCATCAGTGGAAGACTTTGTTTTCAAAATCGAGTTTCTGCAGCGGCAATTTGATTGCCATTGGAAGGATATAATTGGCCATTTCCACCAATTGCTGACAGGAAGAGCGAGAGATTGGTACAGGCTGTATGTGAAGCAATCAAGCATCGAAAATTGGAACGATTTGCGGAAGGCTCTATTGAATCGTTTCCGGGGTCCGTGGACTGAACACGACCTCATGCACAACCTGCTGCGAAGGGAGCAAATGTCCGGTGAAAGCGCTGAAGACTATATTAATGCGATTCGACAATTATCCTCTCGACTGATGAAGCCACCTGGAGAGCGTCAGCTAGTGAAAATAATTAAGAAAGGTCTGAGAGAAGGAATCGCTCGATTTGTTTACGATTTGGATGTGCTCACCGTCGACGATTTGAGAGACGAGTGTAAAGAGATCGAGCAGAGTTTGATGAGGCGCGCAAACAGAGACACATATGGAAGTCGTGGTGCACCTCGGTATGCTCCAATGAACCAGAAGGGAGTAAGTGAGCTAGAAGCAGATACAGAAACATACTCACCGCCCCAAGAGGTCGAAGAGGCACGCATGATACCGCGGAACAAACCCAGACCTGGGTGTTGGAACTGCGGCATAATGGGACACGATTTTCGGGACTGTTTGCCGACCGAAAGAAAAATATTCTGTTTCCGGTGTGGTCGTCCGGATACATTCTCCCCGAAATGTCCTGAGTGTACGGGAAACGGGCATCTGAGCGTACCCAGAGCAGGAATGGGGCGTTCAGAGATGAGTCCTGTGAAGACCCTAACATAAAAAGAGAAAATATAATTAGTTTTAATGCATGTCCTAGTGTTAAGATTGGGAACAAAATAAACAATCACCAATTTGCGCATAAATTATCCTTTGAAGAACGTATGCGTCGTTATTTGGAAGCGCGGCAACGAATATTCTCAGCACACCAAATAGCCGGCATGAGAGTAATCACTCGAAGAGTAAGAAAGGCGCGAGAAAGATTCCAGAGGTGACGTACTGTCAAACGAGAAGTAGTAGCAGCAGTACAGCGAGCGCTACATCCGGATCTGCGAGTTTTTGCCAATGTCAAGATTCAGGATCGACCAGTGTCTGGATTGCTCGACACCGGAGCGTCTGTTTGCTTATTGGGACGAGGCTGCAGAGAGTTAGTAGACGAAATGGGATGGGCAGTGGAGCCGTACAACTCCAGCGTGAAGTCTGCTACTGGACACGATAGATCCATAATAGGGCGTGTACAATTGCCAGTGGAGTATAATGGACAGACATGTCCCATAACTCTGCCCATATTTAGAACAAGCTGCATATTTTGACGTGGATTTTTGGAAAGCATTTAATTTGGCACCCGCAGTACTCGGTCAGCAGCAAATCCTAGTAGCATCCAAAGAAGTAAGCTTGGATGAGTTGCAATCCCAGGACATTATGGCATTATGTGGATGAGGAGGAAGAAAAACCCGAACCGGAATCCTGGCATCTGCAAATAGAAGAAAAAGAGCAATTAGAGTCTGTAAAAAAACAGTTCTTGGCATTTGAATCAGTTGGACTGGGAAAAACAACAGTGGACGTTCACCGAATTGAGCTGATCGAGGGTGCTCAACCTGTTAAGGATCGCTACTATCCGATTTCACCCCCAGTACAACAGATAGTATGGGACGAGGTAGACAAAATGTTGGCTCTGGGAGGGGTTGAAGAGAGTCAGAGCCCATGGAGTCATAGAACGACCGTGGTGAGAAAACCAGAAAAGAACAGATTCTGCTTGGGAGCTAGGAAGCTCAACGCCTTAACAATCAAGTACGCCTATCCTCTACCTTGTATAGAAGGAATTCTCTCTCGCGTATATCAAACACACTTCATCTCTAGCGTCTATCTGAAGTTTGCCTTCTGGCAGATAGAGCTTGAAGAGTCCAGCAGACCGTACACAGCGTTCGCGGTACCTGGACGTCATCATCGCGCCAGATTTTCAAACGCATATGACATATTTGCAGAGGGTGGCAGAATGCTTAAAAGAAGCCAACTTGACTATTGGATTAAAAATGTCGAAATTTTGCTTTAAGTCTCTCAAGTATCTGGGATTTATCATAGGAGGAGGTACTCTGAAAACGGATCCTGAGAGAGTGGAGGCCATTAAACGCCTGACGGAACCAAAGACTATGAAGGAGGTGCGTGCATTTCTAGGCACGACACGATGGTACCGGCGTTTCGTCAAAAACTTTGCTACTTTGGCAGTTCCACTTACGGAGCCATTGAAAAAACGGACAGGAGGAAAATTCGTGCTCGGAGGGAAGCAAAGAAATCTGACCAGGAGCTGAAGAAGGCGTTGATGACGGCTCCGGTATTGGTACATGCAGATTTTAAGCGTCATGTTTACATCCAATGTGATGCCTCACATTTTGGAGTTGGAGCGGTTCTCTTCTAGTTGACGGATGATCAACACGAAAGGCCAGTTGCATTCTTCTCAGCCAAAATGAGTAAACATCAACTCAACTACTCAGTGACAGAGAAGGAATATCTGGCGGCCATTCTGGCGGTGCAAAAGTTCAGGCCATACGTGGAAATGATGCCGTTTACGATAATCACGGACCACGCCAGTCTAAAGTGGTTATATCCTTAAAAGACCTGAGCGGCAGGCTAGCTCGTGGGTCTCTGCAGTTGCAAGGCTACAATTTTCAAATCGAGCACCGCAAGGGATCGGAGAACGTCGTAGCAGACACCCTGTCGCGCAGCTTGGAGGACACAGCCGTGGAAAAACTGGAGCTGGACGTCACCTCAGCGCTTGGATTTAAAACGAGTGAATTTCAATCGGAGGAATATACGACAATAATAAAAGAAATTTTGGAAAATAAAGATAATCTACCTGATCTCCGGGTAGAAAATGGGGTAATCTTCAAACGGGTCACTTTTAATCAGCTAGAAGACCAACTGGAGGGAACGGTGTGGAAAATTTGGGTGCCAGAGTCTTTGACTGTGGAGCTGATCCGACGCGCTCACGAGGAAGCGATAGTAGCCCATGGGGGACTCACCAAGACACTCCATAATCTGCGGCGACAGTATTATTGGCCAAAGATGGCGACTCAAGTAGCGCAGGTCATCGGGAGCTGCCAAATCTGCAAAGAAACGAAAGCCACTAATTATAAAATGCAGGTTAGGTTGGGTAGCGAGGTGGTGACGGATCGTCCATTCCAAAAGGTATCGACTTTATGGGGAAATATCCGACACAAGGACACGCCTGGATTTTTGTGGTTGTGGACCACTTCACCAAATTTACACTGCTGAAGGCAATGAAGGAAGCAACAGCTACAAATGTAGTGGATTCTCTGGTCAAGGAAGTCTTCTACAAATTTGGTGTACCGGAAATAATTCACAGTGACAATGGAAAGCAGTTCCTGTCAAGGGCATTTCAGGACACGATGGAAGCATTTCAGGACACGATGGAAGCATTTCACATCTCGCATCTGAAGACAGCCGTGTACTCGGACCTTTACCTACCAGAGATCGAGGTTGCGATTCGGAACAGTGTCCATTCTGCTACTGGAGTGACGCCATTTTTTGCACTGTTTTGGCAGCACATGATGCTCAATGGCGATCTGTACAAACTGAGGCGGAAACTCAGATCCATGTGCGAGCACGAGATGGCCACCTTGAGTAGTACCGACAAAATGCAGCTGATGCGGGAGAAGGTGAAAAGGCAACTACATCTCGAATATGAACGTAGCGGTCAGCGGTATAATAAAAGAGCCAGGCAGTTCAGAGCAGTTCCTGGCCAAGAAGTGTGCAGACGAAATCTTGTATTCAGCGATTTCAGCAAGGCATTCAACGCGAAATTTGCCCGCAAGTTTCTGAAGGCACGGGTGGTGTGAGCCGTTGGAAACAACGCCTATGAGCTGGAGGATCTCCAAGGGCATACGTTGGGAGTATTCCATGCCAAGGACATACGCGTATGAAAGAAAAAAAAAAGAATCAAAACAAAGTACAAGCCTTCCGATGTATTTGCCTCAATATACTTCCCGTGGTAGAGTGTTCGTCGTGGCGTCATTTGTGCGGCGGCAGCAGTAATGCGATGGGAAGGTTGGACGAGCCCCTTAAAAAATCAGTAGAACGTATAAATGCACACGAAAATCCTTGGCGTCTGTTTTGTATCTCGGGCGCATGTTTTTCGTGGTGGTGTTGCATTTTTAGTACTAGTTTTTTTTTTTTTTTTTTTGACTTTATCGCTGCCCCAGCGATGGGCGTTGGTCGATTTAACAGTGACCAGGTACGGATATCGAACACAACGATTAATATATCAATATTTGAATTGAATAGTCTCAATTAATAAGACCGAGTAAATGCAAGACGGCCTGGTATGGTATTTAACACGATTTCATGAGACGTGTTTTACAACGGCTTATTAAATTAAAAATTAAAAGGTTAACTTGGCTTCATGAACAAAATCGGCTAGTTCTCTCATGTTTTGGAGAACTCCTGATGAAAGTAAATCTTTAGTTGAGCAAAATTGATTAAAGATTGAATATTTAATTCTTACATCGTTAAGTCTTGGACACTTAAATAGAAGGTGATCAGCAGATTCAGGGATATTACATGTTGGACAGTTAGCAGTATCAATAAGATTACATTTTCGAAAGAACACCTTGTCATAAGTATGATTTGCCATAAGTCTGTTAATTTTAATATCCTCAGCATTCCATTTAACATTCTTGTGCCACGGATAAGTTGGTACATTGGGAAACAATTCAAAAAGAACCTTCCAGATACTGTGGAAGCCTCCTTGTAATGATTGTTCCACAAACTGTATATCTCTTCCTTGATTTCTCTAAGTGCCTCTCCAATTGAGTATTTTAACTTAACGTTTGTGCCACTTGTGATGGCAGATTTGGCAGCAAGATCAGCTTGTTCATTAACACTGATGCCTGTATGTCCAGGCACCCAAAAGAGATCAACAGCAACAAGATCAGGCCATGTTAGCAGATTCTGTATGTCAGCAACAATATAAGATTCTGATTTGGAAGAATTTGAAGAAAGCAAAGCACCCAGGCTGTCCGTAAAAATATTCAGTCTTTTGGATCAGTGACAAGTAAGGTTTATGGCTACAAGTTCAGCCATTGTTGACGACATTTTAATTCTAGATTTGTACTTAAAGGTTTTATTTCTGATAATATCACAGATACCAATGCCAATCATTTTATCACAGATAGATACTGATGCATCTGATGCAAATATGTGGTACTGTTCAGAACGGAGCTTATGCATGATTTCGTTATATGTTACTAATATTTGTTCCTTAGAGGTATTTGACTTGTTGTTTTTGAAAGGACTTAGGTGAAATTTTATGCGCTTATTGAGAATATACTGACTTGGTACTTTGGTGTCATCTAAGATATTTTTGAACTGATCAGCTACAAAAGCGTAGGATGAGTTAACATTCGAAAAAGTATATTTCAGGTACAATTCATAATTCAGACATTTGATTTTGAGCAACTCCTTGGCAGTGAGATACAGCGGCCTATAATTAGGAGGCATCTCACCAGCTAGTGCAAAAACTATGTGCTGCGGCGGGTCCGGAGGCACCCCAACACACCGTCGAAGTGCAGTAGACTGCTTAGCGGCGAGTCTTTTATGATTACCAATGTTGAAATTAGCCATGGTGGTGATAGCGTATTCTGATTTTGACCTGATATACGAACGATAGATGTTTGTGGCAATATGTGGTCTTAGACCACTTTTTATATTTGTAGCCATCTGCAAGAGACTAAAACCAGCCCTGGACTCTGTTCTGATTTTGTCAACATGTTTTTTGTCAGACATGTTGGATGAGACAATTCGGCCAAGAAATATTACTTCTCTAACCATACCCATTTCCTGATTCTCAATTTTAATGTTAATAATGGTCCTACTATAAGGTGTGAAAGGCATAACAGAGGATTTCGAAGCATTGAAGCTTAGACCAATGTCCTTGCAGAGAAGGTAGAAGTCATCCAAAAAAAAAAAAAAATTTTTTTTTGGGATGAACCACAACAAAAAAAAAAAACCCCAAAAAAAGGAAAAGCTACACGTCATCCAACTTAGCCTGAAGATTTTCTTCGGCAAGTTTGAAAGTTTGCTTACTTGACATTATAATGAAGTCATCCGCATATTGAAAAATTTGGGTGTCTGGATCCTCAATCTGATGTAGTCGCTTGGTATAAATGTTAAAAAGAACAGGAGAGAGACAGCTACCCTGCGGTAATCCATCTCTCACCTCCTCCATTTCACCACCAAGTTTCAAATATCTGGTAGACAGAAAGTTAGTAATCCAATTAACCAATTGTTGTGGAATTTTTTCAACAATCAAAATTTTATTCAAAAGAGCCAGATTAACACAGTTGTACGCATTTTCTATGCCCAAACACGCAACTACCATTTTAGCTGATTTTGATTTTAAATGTCTTACTGATGAAATTAAGTCGTTTATACACATCGCTGCACTTTTCCTTTTTCTGTATGCATAGCATCTGTATGGCAAAATATTCTGATCTTCCAAAAAAGTAGTAAGTCGATTCTTAACCATACCATTTAAGGTCTTGGCAAGAACAGAAATTAGCGAAATAGGCCTTAAGTTCTTAATATCTTCAAGATCTTTTCCACGTTTGGAAATTGGACAGATTTTAATTGACCTCCATTGTTCAGGTACCTCACATTTCCGAAAACAGTTCATTCAGGCATTTCAGAAGCTTTTCTGCAACGTCATTGTTAAGCGCAGCAATCATCTCGTACGTGACACCGTCAAGACCTCCTGCTGTTGATTTTTTGTTTTTGATGACTGTCGCCATCTCCTCAATAGTGAACTCGGGCTCCTTATTTAAGAGGCAACTATTAGTGTTTAGAGATGGAAATGTTAGAGACGAGACTGGAACTTGACTTTTAAGAAAGTCTGGATAGTCCCTACTCATAGACACAGCCCACTCTGATTTTTGGGACTTGCCCAAACCTTTAAGGTTAGAAAGAAAGCGCCATGCTTTCTTTGACGAAGGTTGCTCATTGATTTCTTCAATTTTTTTATGATAGGATTCCCGTTTAGCCTTTCTAACAGCAATATTCCAGCGCTCCCGATCCTTACTAGCTTCTTCAAAATTTTCAATGAATGGAAATTTGATTGCCTTGGATTGAGAGGCTCTAAAAATACGGTTAAGACGCTTCAAATTACATTCCACCAAAATTTGGGAGTTCTACCTTTTATTTCATGTGTAGAAGACTTAATCTCATTCCTAATCTTGCAAGTCAAGTCCTGAACATCTCTAAAATCTGTGATCCTGGTTAAATTAGTAACAAGCTTCTTTTTGGAAAGAAAAAATTGCGGCTTAACTTTGACATTGTCAATGGTGAAACATATGGGAAAATGATGACTTCCGCCAATCCTGCAAGGCTTGACACTCCAATCAACAGCTAAGTTTGAATTTGTGAAAGTTAGATATAAAACTGAACCTGAGTCTATATCGAGAAATTGCTTGAAAGTTATGCTGCCATCATTAATGCACCTAAAACCAGCTTCAAGGAAGCGACCCCTTGCTGTGCTGATGCTATCACCAATCTGCACATTTCTGGAATTGCAGTCTCCACAAATGAACACATCATTCATGTTCTCCAATATGTCAAACAAACTTTTGATATCCTTCCTGAATGTTTCCATATAACATCTCGGATCACAATAAACTGAGGCAAAAGTTAAATTGGTTGACAGATTGATTGTTTGGGCAATGATTATATCAGTGGTTGATTTGAAAGGTATTTTTTTTTAGATTAATCGAATTTTTAACTAGTAGTGACACACCACCATAATTATCAGTACGAAGCTTTTCCAGTGTCTTGAAATTAACAATATTTCTGAAAGTCGGATCATCTCCATGAGAGAAAATCTCCGACAAACATGCAATATCATAGTTTTCGGTGTTAAGAATAAATTCAATGTCGTTTTTGTGTGATTTCAAAGATTGAATATTGTGTTGGAGAACTTTAATCAACATTTGTGTATCTTTGTTTGATATTTGTATCAAATGGTTTTTTAAAGGTTGTGTTAAGTCTCTTCATTTTATTGGTATTGTTGAATTTATCTTTCAGATCTTGAAAGGATGAGCACAAAGTCTCATCCATATCAATGAAAGGCTTGATTAAGCCAAAGAGCTGAGCACAGATTTCTGTGATCTCAGTAGACTCAGAATGGTCTTTGTTGGGGAACTGATAGTTCCAATCGCTTGTGTCGTTTGTGTATGACGGCAATTTGAAGTGTGGTTTTCGTGGAGGAGGCATAGTCTTCCGCTCCACAATTTTACTATAGCGAGTTCTGTTAATAGTGTTATTAACAATAACATCGTTGTTAATTGTTTTCGGAGTTTTTGATTTTAAACTGGGAAAGGCTTCTTCTTTTTCAAGAAGGATATCAAAAGAATTTTGGAACGAATAAGTGGACAGCACCTCTTTTCTGGCTAGTTTTTTTACTGTCATTATTTTTATAAAGTCCGCTTCTCTTTTCCACTTAGGACAGACTGATCTGTCACGAGAGGAATGATCAGTGGCATTGCATAGGATGCATTTCAAAATACCACACTGAGAATCTGAGCAATTTTCGAAACCACAACGTATTCAGCGTTTTTTGGACTTACAACGATTCATTGAATGACCCAGACGTCCATTGTTGAAACATTGACGGACCGTGGGTAAAAAGTGCGAAACCTTGAGAAGACAGTAATTTAGAACAACAGTTGGGGGTATCTCATTATTGGAGAAGCCAATTTTCACTGCCAAGGTAGGTTCATATACAGGGTCAGATTCCTTGTTTGTGTTTGTTTTAACTCTACGCATTATGCGAGAGACCGATTTAACTTCAATATCAGACTGAAGAAGTTCCATGATCTTTTTATCTGAAATGTGGGTTGGGATGTTTCTAATGACACCGTAAGTCTCAACAAAATTTCTGGGAATAAAGGCATTTATATTCATATTCTTAATGTTGTCGTTCTTAACTGCCTCATTGGCATAAGCACCGTTCTTAAAGTATATTTTATAAAGAGACACTCCTAGAGCAACAATACTGCTGAGTCCATTTAACTTAATATCTTTTATTTTTTCGTAGAAAAATAGTCCATTTTGTATATTTATATTTTGCATGTTGTCAACCTTGCTGGTATCAAACAGCACACTTGCCTCACCAAAATGATTGGCATCATAAAAAAATTCAGTCTGTTTTGTCTCATTTGTAGGCACCCTGTTTTTCAGGTTAGAACTAACGGCACTAATCTGCTCATTTTTTTCTGACTGTGTGTTGCTTAAAACGGCACTTGCATTGCTGCTGGAAGCCACAGGGCTTTCCAATGAAAAAACTTCAGGCTTTCCAGCCGACCACATGTCACTAATGTCACTGATTTTGCTCGATAGGGTACCTCTGTCGGCACGAATGTTTTTGGCAAGTCCTGCTTTTTTATTGGCTTTGTGAATGCTCTTGGCAATTTTATTCACATCAACTTTTTCACGACTTACTGCATTTCTTTCATTTTGAGTTCCTACTATGTCCTCAAATTCCATGTCAGAAGTATCGGATTCTCTCTCTTCCACATCTTCCGCTAAGCACTGCCTCTTCTGGCAAGACGCATTCGCGTCCGCCATCTTGGAAGCAGGCCTGATCACCTTAAAAATGTCCAAGACTCACCTGAATGCCTTGAAAACAAGGAAAAAAAGCACACAATTCAATCACCAGGTTAACACAATTTTTTTTTTTGTATAAAATGTAACTTTCAACAATTTTGTGAGAAAAACACTGAAGAGCACGAGCAAACCAAACCAGTCCGCTTGGGAGCACAGTCAAAAAGGTATTAGTTTTTTTTTGTGCGGCAAGTTAGGGTTATCGATAAGTTTAAATCTAATGTTGTAAGTTGGGCCGTTTTAGCCGTTTTAACGCTTCAGGCGTTTTACCACTTAGCTGTGCTACCGCTTTAGCTGTTTGGCTATGAGAGCGCCCTCTGCCGATTATAAGGGCAGATTTAAATTTAAAAAGCAGCAGAGCAGGAAAGTATTATCCGCAAGTGTAAGATTGTGTGGGTGTAAGTTGGCCAGGGAGAGTGGATCGAGGAATAGGCGAGAGCGAGAGGATGGCCGTATGGACATCCCGCTCACACCTATGGAGCCAAGGAGAGATTGGCCTTGAAAATGGTCAATCACCCCGTAGAGAAGCGCCGTTTGTAGGTCAGCGCCAGTTTGGAAATAGAACGAGGCTTTATACGGAGCTGGTAGCTGTTGCCAAGGGCACAGTCGAGCGCAAGAGGCGGACTAATTAAGGACACAGACTCGAAAACATTTTTTGCCGCGAAATCCAAGTACAAAAATTACTTAAGTGAAGTGGAAAATTATTTTAAAAGTGAGTGTAGTTTTTTTTTTGGTGACGTATGCAAAAACCAATGTGTAATTCTTTTTGCAGCGTGAACTGGTGGCTTTCAGCAGGACCAGTCACGGTTACCCAATTTTGCTGGACAGTTTGGGCAGATTACTTTTTTTGAGCTGACTGGAGTACCGCTAACCACGCAAAGTTGAGACTACAGAGTGGGATATTCCGGGCCCGAGGCTCAGTGGCCATCACAATTGCAAGAAGCCTCACCGATAACTACCGATTGAAACCGTGAGTTCGTTTCATCCTGTGGGGTCCATACAAAAGTGAAAGATTGCTTAAGCCTCCTTGCAAAAAAAAAACCACTTACATCCCCTCTCACCATCTCGACCGCAAATTCTGCATCCCGTACTCAGTGCCATCTAAAACGGATTACAGAAAATTCGAGTGCTCCCGCTTCTGGTACAGAAGCGCATATTGCTATTTGATTTGGCTCCCAGAGCATTGGCACATATACATAAAATTATACCTAAATACTTACATCGACTAAATATTTAAAGTCAAGCCCTCTGCTGACTATTTAAATACTTACCTTCATAATTTAAATTTTGCCCTGTAAAGCATGCTATAAATTATTATGCGAGCCCAGTAAATATTTTCCAGTTTCGACCTAATTTAAAATGATAAAAAAAAATATGAAAAAGTGTCCCTATCTGTCCCAATCTGGAGCTTCTTTTGGGTGGGTTTAAGGAATGGCCATATTGTCCCATATTTAAGATTTCCATTTACATATGCATATTTATATATATTTATTGATTTATTTGTGTGTTGGGAGACCTAGCTTGGCCGTATAAAAAAAATCTATAGCAAGCGACATATACAAGCTATGAATTGCTTAAATTAAAAAAAACTTAATGTTTATTTACTATGTATATATATAAGAACCATAATCCTAGAGCCGTTCCAAATTAAAATTTATAACGATTTCCGATATGGCTGAGTAAATCGAGTTAATGGGGGGGAAGGAATCCACCAACAGCCTGGAGTAAGCCGACCGCGACGCTTCTGTGTTAGGGCAGCAGACTAGTAAAAGCAACAGTCTCTGCATGGAGGGGAGGGAAAGTTGCAGGCACAACACCTATGCCACCATTTTTGTATTCCGCCAGAACCCGGTCCGTCGCACTTCCGTTTAGGTGTTTAGGTATTAGTTTAATTGTAGCCCTTTTTGTTGTGAGGTGTCCGTATGTTGGTTATTGTGCGCACTGAGGGCATGGGGAACTATTGCACCCTGGGATGGCCGATGCTAGCCGGTGTCTGCCCAAGACGAATTCAGTGGCGAAACAAGCCTTAGTGTTGCAGACTGTGTTTGCCTGTAGGCGAGCCTTAGATTGGTGATTGCTGTTACCGGTAGGCTCAGCTCGGTCTGGGCGTTGATGTCATCGACAACCTCCGCTTCATCCGCGGCTTCGTCGATGTCTCTCACTTCTATGAGTGTGGTCTCCGTGCTCGTTTCAACTTTTGCGTTAGTTTCCAGTACTTTCTGTACGGCGCTTTGCAGCTCTGCCGTCTTGGGATCCGACGCCTTATCAAGGACCAGCAACAAGGCACCTGTTGCTGTACGCCTCACTCCTTGTACACTTTGTCCAAGCTCTTTCAGATTTGGCACGGTCCTAACTCGTCGAAGCATATCTGCGTATGTCAACTGTTCCCCAAGGGACTTGATGACAATGGCATCATTTTTTGGTGGTCTGGCCTTACGTGCTTTCTGCTTTACTGTAGTCCACTCCTGGCTACGTCCTTCGGAATGGTGTTTCCGCTTATTTACTCCTTGCACCGGCTGCTTTTTCGCCATTGGGGCCGTCTCCTTTGCCTTGCTCTCCTCTTTATGGGCATTAGCCAACTTAATAGCTGGCGCTTTGTGCATTGCCTTTTTAGGCGTCGGCCTAGCAGAGGGTGATACAGGTTCATGGGCCTGGTTTCTAGGCCGCTTCGTAGAGCCGTCCCCTGTTTTGGGCTGAGGGATCGTCACCGATGATTTCTGCATCGCTGCTGTCTGCTTCCCAAGGGCTTCCTAAACGTATGAGAACGCTTCTCTTTGGAGAAAGTCGATCTCATCGACTAATTCCCTCATTGCATTGGTTATAGACCGTTTTGGGAGAGCCATCAGCCTTCTAAGCTTTCTCGCGCTTGCACCGATTTTTGAGAGTTTCTTGTAGCGTCCTTATTTTCCTTTTCCTGCGAATTTGGTGGAGATCTAGGGCCCTCATCGACTTTTTCCGCTTCGGATTACACTGGTGATCTTTGGATCGCTGTTCTCTTCTTGAATGGGTCACTACAGTCCCAGTTTATCGAGCTCGTTAGTGGGGTAGCGTTTTCACTCCATCCGCTCGATGCCTCCACGGACAAATGGCTCGCCAGGCCACACGCCTCTTCTTTAGTTTGGTCATCCATTTACGTTTCCCAGTTTAATTTGTTTTGCCAGAATGGCAAAAACAAAAAAGGAAAATAAGTAAAATTTTTTACTGACCTAAGCGAGACTTGAGCCCTGGTCTTCGGTTAGGGAGCGCGTATGCACTACAAGCGCACCACCAAGGCTCTTGTAGCTCAAGTAGCTTAGCTCAGATATCTGTTGTTTGCCTGCTTTATTGATCATCGTCGAGTGCACTGCTTTATCGACAATGCACTACACAGACACAGGCACACCCAGCGAAATTAAAATTCAAACTGTTGATGCGCTCTGCAGTAAATCCCTTCACTTGTTGTTGTTTGGTTTGTATGATTTTTTTTTGATTTGCGGCCAGCGGAGCCTCAATACTTTGCACACACAAATTATTAAATATTAGCACCAGTTTATGTATGTTTCACTGCCCTTGGCTTTATTAGTCGCTAAACAATTGCCACAACCACCTGGGTGGACTTTTCCGTGGTTTGAAAAGGTATGTAAATATTTATTTCCCGGGAACGATTTAAGGCACGTCTCTCCTCTTTGAACTCTCTCTCTCTCTCTGTGTCCTGTATGTGTATGTGTGAGTGTGTGTGTGTATGTAAATGAAAGCACACGAAATCAAGGGAACAGGGTATTATGGAGTCGGGGCACTCGACTACAGCTCCCTTTCTTGTTTTCGCTTGTTCTCCGCCCGCCCGTGCCATGAAGTCTCAAATCGAAAAAAGTTAATTTTTTTGAGGTGCGGTATATATTGTATGTAGTGTCTTTGGTTAAGAGGCAGAAGTTTTAAACAAACTTGATCTGCGTGCAGACAATTTTTTTTTAAATGTTACAATTGGCAACTTACATTAATTTGCGGAAAACTCACCTGTACTTCACAATTGAGAAAACTGTTTTTCTGTGCGGGACCATTCAACAGTTCCTTCGACGATGGCTGCATGGTGGGTGAAGTTAGATTGCTTGGAGCTCGCAAAAATTCCATGAGACGACTACGTTCGGCCTCATTTTGCACCGCATAAGTACATATACATAGTACGAAGCTGAAAGAAAGTATGCAAGAGAAGTATGAAAGTTAGATTTTATGGAATTGTTGTAAATTGAACAAACACGCGAACCCGACTATATCGCCCGTTTGAAGCTCTGTTGCTTGCTCCAAGCGAAAGTCGAGCTCTCGGAGTATTCTGAACGCGTGCCCTTACTTCTTTACGTCGACGGAAAAATGCCACTTGGGTTATGCAACTTTTAATTGCTGGGCAGCAAATAAAAAAAATCATTCATAACATTAAAAAAGACAATTCAGGTTCCACCGAGATTAGAACTCGGATCGCAGGATTCAGAGTCCTGAGTGCTAACCGTTACACCACTAGAAAGGTTCTTTTTGTATTATAGATAATGAAATTTCAAACAAAAACAAGTAAGAAAGTCGGTCAAGCCCGACTATTATATACTCTGTACCTGTGAAGTGCTGCCCATCACCGTTGCGACCGTTATGGGCAGAATTATTTGTTTTCCGTATGACTCGACTATCGTTCATCCGATCTCTACAATTTGGCGGATCGATAAATAATCCTGATTACTAAATATGTCCAAAAGGAACGAACCTTCTAACTATAAAACTGTAGGAAATACGAGGTTTTTTCCAATTTGCGGGGGCGGTAGCGGCGTGGCATGAATTAAAAATAAACTTGATCTGCCTGCAAGTATAAGAAACATTTGTCCCATGCATGTCAAACATCAATCTCTTACACAGAGCGAAAAAATCAAGTATTCCGTTCATGAACTCTGTTTTTCCAAGCTTGATAGTCAACTAGGGTCAAAATATCAATATATCGATTTTTTTTTATAAAAAATGATATATTTATATCGTGATATTTTTGTTGCCGATATATAGAGTATGTGATATTTTTTTCGATATTTTATGATATTTCTGCGTTGGTCACTCTGTGATGTGTGAAGCAAGCGCAAATTCATTTAGCAGCGGAGAGAAAAAAATGGATTCGAATTTAAGGTCAGTATGCAGCACAATTCTTTATATAAATAGGAACACTGCTTTGAATTGCGGCTCATGAACTACTTGAAAGTGTTTCTCATTATGTGACGAAATCAAAATTCCGGAGTGCTGGATACGAACCTTTATTAAAAAAAACTATAGTGACATAAAAAACGGCTCAGCGCAGTGAAATCTGTGCGGTAACTGATAAAAACAAGCTGGCGTCGCACATAAAAAACAAACATTATGACACATTCCTGTAGTGCATTCAAAAAAGGTATGTACGTATGCATGTGTAGTATTTGAAGCAGGGACCGTAACGATTATAATTTTTATAAAAAAAATAAGAAATCTATATATTAATACGCTAAGATTTTTTCATACGAATGTACCGCCCCCTTTTTAGCATAGTAAAACAAATTCAATAAACCCAAAATGTATATTTAGACCCCGCCATTGCAAAAAAAAAATTAACTGCAATTATTTATTGTTTTATAATGAATTAAAAGTTGTACCAATACACACACACTTCACACAGATATCTGAGCAGACCAACGCATTGTTTTTGTTTCAACAGGCCAAAACTCTCTGTGAGCTGTGCTCAGTTGTGATTTGACATTTGTAAACAGAGAGAGTGGCTCTCAGTACGCTCTCCCTGTGAAGAGACGATCAAGGGGAAAAAAGCTTATATGCATATTTTTTTTTGGTTTTAAGCAGATTTAAAGTTTGTGGTCTAACGGAAATCCAATTGACAAGAAATTTTTGTGCGAGGCAAGTGCTGCTAATAAAATGTATTTTGGATCGTAAAAAATAATTAATATTGTTAAAAAATTTGTTATTTTGCTAATCCTACATGATATGTTCGTCTTCATTTCTAGCATAGTAATGTTGGAATGATTATTAAGAGCAAAAAAAAAAAATTGTATGGCAATTATTTATTGTTTTATAGCGAATTACAGATACGGGAACATGCAGATGGCATTAAATTCAATTCACTAAAAAATTAGTGCAAAAATAGTCAGTATCAAAAAATTTATATATTTTATATCTTTACACTTTTTTTGGAGCCATCCCCAAGCAACATTTCCCAGGCTGTCGGCTTCAAAATTAAAGAAATGGATTGAAAATTGTTGTAAGACTTAAACTTAACCAAAACTTTAACAAAAGATCAAGGAAAGGAAGAAACGCTGTTTATAGCTTTCTGAGTAGTATATAAAAAAGACCAAACTATGCCAAGTTAGTCAAGCAAATGTTGGCTGACTGTTCAAAATTGGAATATATGTTAATTAGGTTTCAAACCGATTCAGATTCAATTTATTTTTGACTAATAACTAAGCAAAATTAAGACGTTTTTGATATATAATTTTAGACTTAAAAGCAGGGACCGTAAATAATGATTATTTTTATTTTTTTAACTAAAAAAATCACACACTTCTAATGGACCTAGAAAAAAATGGTTCACACCATAATCTTTATTTTTTCTTATTCTCTGCATTACCGTGATGATTTTTAAATTTATGATTTTTACGTTTTTCTTCACTGATAATAATTATTTTTGAGTAATTTTATAAAACTTAGACCGTAATTATTATTTTTGATAAAAAAAAAAATAAAACTTAAAAATAATGATTATTAATGATTTTTACTTTTTTCTTCGCTGATAATAATTATTTTTGAGTAATATTTTAAAACTTAGACCGTAATCATTATTTTTGATGAAAAAAAAATAAAACTCAAAAATAATGATTATGTATGAGTTTTATTTTTTTCTTCACTGATAATAATTTTTTTGGAGTTATTTTTTAAAACTTAGACCGTAATCATTATTTTTGATCAAAAAAAATAAATAAAACTCAAAAATAATGATTATGTATGAGTTTTATTTTTTTCGCTCAAAATAAAACTCAACAGTAATTCACGGACTCTGGGTAAAATATTTTGCCAATATTATTTTTTATTCTTATAACTGGAACCTAAAGCTACCACCCAGCATTATTTTTTTTTCTAAAATTTGTTTTTAAAAAATTTTGTAGTGTAGTAGTATTCCATCGATTTCCAATTCTGTGGTAAATTTTATATTACGATGGTAGGAATTTAATGTATTCAATGTGTCCTGGATCTCGTCTTCTTTTATTACCGCAAACAAATCGTCCACATATTTGGTAAGCAGTCTTGTGTCTAGTGTCTAGTTCTTCCATCACGATATCCGCTATTAGCGGCGATGCTGGAGATCCCATAGGCATGCCCTTAAGTTGTGTGTATATTTGATCCTCGAACTTAAAATATCTATTTTCCATAATGCAAAATCTGAGTATCTCCATGAAAAGGGTCCTTGGTATTTTAGTGTAATCCTGTATCGATGTCCATTTTTTCCTATGATATCTAATGATAATTCTATCGGAATGCTCGGAAATAGTGAGACTACATCAAATGAGACTAATTTCTCTATGTCAGAAATGTGGGTGTTGTTGGTCAGTTGCTTAAATTCCATCGAGTTCTTAACATTGTAGATGGAATCGGCCGTGATGTTTTTAAAATTTGTGCCACGTATCAACATAGTCCACTGGAGGGTGCGTCAAACGATGAGCAAATTGGTCTCAGTGGGGTTCCGTCTTTATGGATTTTCGGAAGTCCATATATCCTAGGGGACAGCGCCGTTGTTGTCGTTAGTGTATTTTTTTCCGTCTTAGAAATTATGTCTAGCTTAAACAATTTGTCCACCAAACTGTTGTTTTTGGTCTGTAATCTTGTTGTTGGATATTGTCTTAATTTCCTATAAGTGCACATGTCCCCTAATATGTCCATCATTTTGTTTCTGTAATCGTCCTTTTCCATTGCAACAGTCTTGTTTCCTTTGTCAGCATTTAAAATTAATATATTGTCATTTTTCTTAAGAAATCTCCTTGTCTGTTCCACTGTATCTAGTATTGCACGATCCCTTGTGCTTTCTCTGTTTTTTGATTTGGCGTCTTTCACTAGTAAAAAAAATCTTGTCCGCGCTGACTCTTGTTGTTCCTTATCTTCTATCGTTTGGACAAGTTGCTCTCCATCAGCCAGGTACTTAAAGAGAGGGAATCTCTTATTCTCTACTGGTACCGCAAATTTTGGGCCTTTCGCAAGCAGCGGGCGGGAACTCAGCATTGGTTTTGTTTACGAACCATTCTGTATGTTTGTTGTTGTGCGCAATGATTTCGTTCCGTTCTTTGCGCAGACTCTCATGTTTCAATTCCTGTCGTCCCTTCAGTATTGTTGTTATGTTGTTACAAACGTTGCTCTCGCTCTCTTAAAATGCTTTCGAGTCATCTTCAGTGAGCAGCTGTTCTATCATTGTTGTTGTTTTGTTCATCTCTTCGTTTTGCTTCTTAAGTGTATTGTGCTTGTGTTTAATAAGAAGGCCTAATACTTTCATATGAAACATATGTGTATGTCTAGTTAGAGTTTGGTTAATGTCAGTTGGTAAGTCTTGACTGTATGTAAATATGTTCTTACATTTGGTTGTGTTGCGGATGAATTTAGGAATTAATTTGGCTTTTCGACATTTTAACAAAAATTTTATACTGGACTTTAGTCTTACTAATTTCGTTGATTGTAGTTGGAATTTGTTGATAATTGGTCTAGAGCAGCGATGTCCAAAATTTGAAAAGGCAGCCACGCGTGGTTGGCAATCCAAATTCTGCCGGCGTCGCAGCGTCACATGTATAGAGACAGGGAGAATATGTGTATTCTATAAATAGAACGCTCGGCAGCATTTGCTCTTACGACTCATGTGTTCTCGGCTGTTCGGCCGGTCAGTTGCTTTGCAGCATTCAATAAGGAAAGGCCATAAGGCGCATGATTTTTACACTACACTGAAAAAAATGTTTGATCTCAATTGGGAAAATCAAATATTTTTCATTGAGAATATGGATGGTAACGCTCAATGTTTATTGTGCCATTACGTTGCATGTCGCTTTACCTTTGATGTTATTAAAAGGCACTACCAACTTTGCCACGGGGGATATAATGAAATAAAGGGGAGGGAGAGAGATTTAAAAATTTTAGAAATGCAGGCAAGACATTTTTTAATGTTTATAGCTGGCAAGGAAGAATTTATCCAACCTGACAACAATAAAATTTATAAAACTTCGCTAAACTTAGCATCTTATACAGTTGCTTTAGGTCTGGCCAGACAATGTCGCCCATTTAGTGATACAATACAATTATGCTGCGCATCGATTAAATTTGTTTTATGCTTGAATCGCACGCATTTTATTTTTTCAGTGTAAAGCAGTAAAACGTCACCTTGGCTTCGTGTTTCGCTGCTACGCACACAAGCAAACGCTTTCAATGTGTGAGTTTGGACAACACTAGTCTAGAGTTGGCGTAGCTCGATTTTATCTTAGCTTATCCCATTTTGATGTGGTTACAGCGTTCGGGGGGCCTCCCGTTGTTTATATCTACGTTGGAGAAATTTTTCTTTTTATTTCATTAAAAAAATTATTTTTAATTATTAAAAACCTGAATATGGGTTTAACGACCTGTTTTGATTTTAGTCAAAATGAATGTTAGCAGGCTCAAGGTCGAGGTTTGATTATAGTTCAATAATCAACCAGAAAATTCAACAGAGAATACATTTGAACATGAACAGTAGCTGTTGCTGTGTAGACGGCCGTTTCGGCTGCCGCCATGGCAAAGCCTTCGTCAGTACACTTTCAGTTGCTGTCACACCAACAAGCCATTTGCAAATCCTATTTATACTACCCACTGGGCAAATAAATTGTTGGATCACGAACTTATATCTTATGAAATAAATAAGGCTTAAATCACATTTATGAGATAAAAGTATGAACTATTCAATGAGCAAATAAAATTTTGAAAAACAACATCTTTTTTAGCACATTGGATCCAAGCAAAACAGCCAAATTAGCCATTTTCTGCATTTTCTTGCCTAATTTACAGTTAATCTATTAGAGATATGGAGTTTCTAACCTCAGATTCGGATTCAGCATGAAAAACTTGTCTAGAATTCATCATTCTTGTAGCTTTAAAGATCCTGTGCTGAGAATATATCAATTTTGAAATCTTGTCAAAGTACTTATGCCAACCTCCGTTTGGACAATTCGACTAATATTTTCCAACCCAAGCAGGAGATTGTGGACAACTCATGATTTATTGGAAGCTTACTTTCATACCAGTATTCGATATAAATTTTAAAATTTAAGGATTTTTTGTTTCAAAGATATAATGGTTTGTTTATGAAAAATTTTTTGTCAAAATAATTATGCCGACTAGTGTATAATCATACCTCGACCTTGAGC
Organism: Lordiphosa collinella; assembly: GCA_018904265.1. NCBI lineage: Eukaryota > Metazoa > Arthropoda > Insecta > Diptera > Drosophilidae > Lordiphosa > Lordiphosa collinella. The sequence goes on along the minus strand of JAEIFV010000437.1, from coordinate 99,309 downwards.
CTGCTAACATTCACTTTGACTAAAATCAAAACAGGTCGTTAAACCCATATTCAGATACAATAACGGAATTGGCTCGGCGTGATGTTTGTTATAAAACCTTAACGGTTCCCTATTAAACAAACAATAAAAAATACCTTGGTATTTATACAAAAAAGGGAAGCATACCCCTTTAAATAAATGCACACAAGAAAATCGTGGCACACTTTAATCACACTCTGAGACGAATTTCTCAGTAATTAAAATAGTGGCCATAAACAACAGAGATACATTGAACAACCTTCAATGCCAATGCATATACCTTCATATACCCTAAAAAAAAGCGGAGCTTAATGCTAGTTGAAAGTTCGTGCAAGCTTGTGCACTTGGAATTCTAGCTTAAAAGCTAGTTGAAAGTTCGTGCAAATTTGTGCACTAAGAATTCTCAACAATTTATTCGCCCAGTGGGTAGTATAAATAGGATTTGCAAATGGCTTGTTGGTGTGACAGCAACTGAAAGTGTACTGACGAAGGCTTTGCCATGGCGGCAGCCGAAACGGCCGTCTACACAGCCACAGCTACTGTTCATGTTCAAATGTTATTCTCTGTTGAAATTTTTGGTTGATTATTGAACTATAACCAAACCTCGACCTTGAGCCTGCTAACATTCATTTTGACAATTATTAAAAACTATTTTTTAAAATTAAAAATAATTAATATAATTCAATTTTTATATAAAAATTAAACCATTAACTTTTATTGTAAATTTTTATTTTAAAAATTGAAAATAAGAAATTGAAGTTGAATATCTTTTGAACCGAAGGAGCCTGATCATATATATATGATCTACGCATTAAAACCTTTCAGTTGATATATAATATGTATGTACAAATGCATGTACATACATACACTGCGCGTCATTATATAGCTGAGAATATATAACGATTCTCATATCGAGCTTTATTTGCGTGCAAGAAAGATCACATATGAGAAATGCAAGATCAGATAAAAAACTACGAAGTTGCGTGCAATAGGAAAATAGAAATAAGGCAAACCAAATGAGCAAAACGGCTCGAGCTTTGCAGCATCGAGAGAGTTCAATATAAAACCAACAGCAGACGAGGTCGAACAGCGCTCCTAATCATTTCTCAAAAATCATTGATTTCAAATCAAATAAATTCATTGATTTTAAATCAGAAGATGTGTCAGTGTGTAAAATTTGTAAGCGTACCTTTAAGGGCCAGTACTTGACAAATTTAAAGAGACATATCAAGGAGTGCCATACCAATGTCTACACTTCTGAGCTGGACCCGGTGAAAAGAGAGCCTCTGGAAAGGAAAAAAAAATTTGCAATCACAATGTCATCAAGCGAGGTAAAAAAAGCGTGCGTGCAATTGGTGACGGAAGAAAAAGTGCCATTACAGTTTCTTGAGTCTGCTCCATTTAAAACACTGACAAATCAAATTTATAACGGCTTAGACAAGAGTCAGATAACATCGCGGAATGTGATGCAACATCTCAGCGAAAAATATGAGCTCGAAAAGTCCGTCTTAAAAACTCGGCTAAAAAATAAGATGCTTTCTCTTAAAATTGACATCGCTTTCCGTCACTCTAAAGGCAAACTGGGTGTAAACGTGCAGTATTACCGATATCAAGCCATTGAAGTGAAGACATTGGGTATAATTGAGCTGCATCGGAGACACATAGGGCTCAATTTGAGCATGGAAATTGAAAACATTATGGCGGAGTTTTCCATTTCAAAGCAGCAATTATATACTATCACTTCAGACAATGGGAAGAATATCTCAAAGGCAATCGAGTGCTTGAACGGTAACGAAGACCCCGAAGTGTGATCAATAATGATGTCGAAAATGAGGAGTTAATAAAAGATATACATATTTTTTTAATTTCATCAATCCGATGTGCTGCTCACTCCATGCAACTAGCCGTTAAAGACTTTTTGGATGATTATGCAAGGTGTGAAATTGTTGCAAATTCGCGAAAACTTGTGAAAACATTGCGAAAACCGTCGTTCAGGTAAGGATACAAAATGAAGAATATTATTTAAACATATTCAGCCTTGCAGTTTTTACTGGCTCGAGGTCTTGCTATGTTATTGACATAACTTTAAACTGTCTTTTTGGTATTTTGCGCGCAAAGCTGCCTTTGGAATTCCCAAACGGTTTTGCCGTCGCAGGCATGGAGAGACTGCTGTTTGGACAGACATTTCAGGCTCAAGATCGCTGATGAGTGAGGTTGGTCCCTCATGAAACGTCGTCCGATCAACCTGATGCCTCCTTTGTTGTGTTGTGTGCCTCTGTTTAAAGTTATGTCAATAACATAGCAAGACCTCGAGCCAGTAAAAACTGCAAGTTAAGAGTAAAAGGTCGTTAACAGTCATAAAAAATATTCAGCCATGCGATTTGGAGGGCAAATTTGGTCGAAAACCGGTTTCAAATCGCAAAACTTTTGCGAATGCGAAAATGGGAGCATGGCTGATTAATAACTTTTTTCCTTTATACTGCATTTAGGCTAGCTATTTCTACTACAGCTCTACCCCTGCCAATCACCGATGTGCCAACAAGGTGGAAACATATGATATGCTGAAAAGTGTATGCACATACGAGGAGTTCATCAAGCAACATTTGCCTAATAATATTCAACTAACAGACAAGCAATGGGCTGACATCAAAATGCTGTTGTCTATGCTGGAGCCGATTTCTGCAGCCACCAAAAAGTTGCAAAGCGAACAGCTTTATTTTGGTGACTTTTACAAGCTTTTGTTAGAAACCAAATTAATGATTAAGTCTATGAGAAGCAATATACATAGTGAGGGTCTAGCCAACAGCTTGGAGAATCTGGAGAAAATACTAACAACTAATGAAGTTATTCTCTCAGCGATTTATTTGGATCCCAAAATTCGGCGGATTCTTTTTGAGAATCCTCTTCAGCAGGCAGCAGCCAAAAATCATTTGGTAGGATTGAGGCGCCAAATTCTTGTTCTAAATAAGAAAGTTAGATTAATGACTCTTTACATATTTACATAACAACTAACTATTATGCTTTTTTGTTTATCAGGAGAGTCCAAATGATGTAAATCGAGATTCATCAGCATCCTTAGAGACGTCGTCGATTCAACCGGAAAATGGCCTTAAATTGACGTCACAGAGCACATGCCCCCCTGGAATGAATTTTTAAATTCTATTGAGGTATGCTCTGGATATGAGGAGTCCGAGGAAGAGGACGAACCGGAGATCAAATTGGCAACAGCCGAAATTTATGGATACTCGCAAAAGCCAATAGACATAAGTGCGGACATTATGAGCTATTGGGAAAACAAAAAATTTACGTATCCACGCCTATACCGTCTAAGGTACTGCATTCTGTTCCTGCTACACAAGTATCAGTGGAAAGGGCTTTTTCTACTCTTAAGTTGGTAATGACCGATTTAAGATGCAACCTATCTGCAGAGTCTGTAAAAAAAAATATGTTCCTGAAATTAAATATGTAGAAAACTTAATATCAAAAGATATTTGATATTGACACCGATCGTTCTCTCCATTTCCTACACACTATTGCGCTTGCACATGAGTCGCTGATAAGGCAGTCTGGGCAAGTGTCTAAGCAGAATATGATGAATAAGTGTGAATATGATTACTTACATTTGTATGGGAGAAAAAAAACCAACAAGGCATGCATTTGTACATACATTAATGCGTAGATCATATATAAAGGCCGATATATGAATTTTAATATGATTTTTAAAGTAAAAATTTAAAATAAAATTTATGGTTTTGAATATGGGTTTGACGACCTGTTTTGACTTTAGTCAAAGTGAATGGGCGTGTTCACCAGCACACACCAATCATCTAACATAAATCAACAATCACGATAAAAGTGTTTGACTGCTGGTGAACGGTTTTTGATAGAATTTACAGTCAAACAAATTATCGATATTTTTTATTGGCGGAAGTTTTGAACTTTTGACCGCAAATAAAATAAATAATAAAATATGAATAACATCAAGTACAATCCATTACATTGGATGTGACTGTCGTCAAAAACGCCGATGTGGCGAAATTTCGACCTCTTCGGTGGCGACTTGGTTGTCTCTGGTTTGCCCAGATTGGCTACTTGTAAGCAAAGAGGAGAACGAGGAGTTTCATGCGGCCAGGTTTGAGAAATCAACTTGGGGGGGCTTCTTGCAGCTCTATGATAGACTCGGAGGAAAGCTGTCTCCCAACCGATTTGGATGAGATGCAGAGCACGAACACTCGAGACCATTGTACAGTTTGCGGGAGGACCCAAGATTATGCTGCCATCGTCTATGCATTGCACTGAGAGCTTATATAGTGCACATGCTGCAGCAGGACTGGCCGTGTGCCGTTGAGATGATCAATAAGTTCCAGCAGCCTATGTCATAAGATGTCAGCTCGGACATGCTGGGTAGCAAGTCCACCGGTGGCGAGTCACAGGGAAGCGGACGCAGGAGGTTAGAACATGGCTCGTGAGGGCTTTTTGGTATGTCGAAACGGTCACCTACGAGAGAGGGACTCTCGTTTGCCAACGTCAAACTGCAAAACAAAGACGATTCCTGCAATTTTTTTTAATTTCTAAAAGTTAGTTCTTTGTTTATGCTGTCAGTTGTTTGCTATCGATAACAATCACAAATCAAATCAATCTAACAAAGAAATACTTTGATGGATTTACATCTAACACAATCACGAAAATTAGCAATCATGATTGCACATCACGCCCGTTCACCAGCACAATCTAACAAAATTAGTCGGTTTTTGGTTATTGATTTATGCTGGTGAACACGCCCAATGTTAGTGCACTTGGAATTCTAGCTTAAAAGCTAGTTGAAAGTTCGTGCAAATTTGTGCACTTGGAATTCTCAAATATTTATTCGCCGACAGGGTAATATAAATAGGATTAGCAAATGGCTTGTTGGTGTGACAGCAACTAAAATTGTACTGACGAGACTTTGTCATGGCGGCAGTCGAAACGGCCGTCTACACAGACACAGCTACTGTTCATGTTCAAATGTTATTCTCTGTTGAATTATCTGGTTGATTATTGAACTATAATCAAGCCTCGACCTTGAGCCTGCTAACATTCACTTTGTTTAATTTTTATATAAAAATTGAACTATAATAATTACTTTTTATTTTTACTTTATGACTGTTTAAACGACCTTTATACTCTTTAACTTGTAGTTTTTACAGGCTCGAGGTCTTGCTATGTTATTGACATAGCTTTAAACAGAGGCACACAACACAACAAAGGAGGCTTCAGGTTGATCGGACGACGTTTCATGAGGGACCAACCTCACTCATCAGCGATCTTGAGCCTGAAATGTCTGTCCAAACAGCAGTCTCTCCATGCCTGCGACGGCAAAACCGTTTGGGAATTCCAAAGGCAGCTTTGCGCGCAAAACACTAAAAAGACAGCTTAAGACAGCCATTCCCCTTTGTAAAGCTATGTCAATAACATAGCAAGACCTCGAGCCTGTAAAAACTACAAGTTAAAGAGTATAAAGGTCGTTTAAACAGTCATAAAGTACTAAAGCGCTTGGCACGGCGTTGTTGCTCGAAACTTAATAAAAATAGTTTCATTTAAAACAACAAAAAACTCATGTTTGTATATACAAATATTTTGGTCTTTTGTACCAGAGCGGCGGCCGTTGGTTGCACCTGAGTCCAAAGTCCAAAACAGAGGCCACACACTTACAAAAGGGAATGGCTGTCTTAAGCTGTCTTTTTGGTGTTTTGCGCGCAAAGCTGCCTATGGAATTCCCAAACGGTTTTGCCGTCGCAGGCATGGAGAGACTGCTGTTTGGACAGACATTTCAGGCTCAAGATCGCTGATGAGTGAGGTTGGTCCCTCATGAAACGTCGTCCGATCAACCTGAAGACTCCTTTGTTGTGTTGTGTGCCTCTGTTTAAAGCTATGTCAATAACATAGCAAGACCTCGAGCCTGTAAAAACTACAACTTTTTATTTTTATTTAAAAAATTTATTTTAATAATAGTGATTCCGGTTTGTGACCTTTGTGTTGTAACAATGTTGTTTTTGCCGGCTCGAGGTCAGGGGGTATTTTTTGTGCTTCTTTTTAATGTAAAAATAAAAACACATTCTCCTCTTTCTTCCTTACTCCGATATATTTGGAACCCCGTCGGGATTCGTCTTCAGGGCTGTAACATACATATTACAAAAAACATACAATTTTCTTAGCTTCTGGGTCAAAACATTAAACACGTTAATTTATAATACAGTGCGCTTCATCAGCTGTGGAGTTCCAAACTGATTTGTTTTTTGCTTTGGCTCAGCAAACTTCTATATATGTGTGCGCAGTTATCGGTGTCTGTCTTAAAGTTTAGCCTTATATGTGTAGGAGTGTTGATAATGCAAAGCATCTCCAGTGTGAAGCGTTTATTGTAATCCTTCTCTTGCTGTAAAATGATAACAGCTGTGAAGTCCGGAGAGTAGGCGCTCTCCGCACAATGGGCCGCAAGCGCTGTTTTTTGGATTGTGGTTTCTCCTCGTCGTTTTATGTCAGATTTGTGTCCAGAGATTCTAGTTTTTAGTTTCGTCTTTGTTGTACCGACATATACTTTTTTGCATATGTTGGTTCCCTCACCAGCGCATGGAATTTGGTAAATTATATTATTTTTGTCCATTTGGTCTATCTTACTTTTTGTTTTGCTAAAAAACATCTCGGTGGTATACGAGGTGTGTTCAAAAAGAATCGCGAATTTTGTGTTTTTTCAAAAATTATTTATTTATTCATGAATATCTATTTAGTCCCCTTCAAAGTAATCCCCATGAGATATTATACACTTGTGCCAACGGTTTTTCCAATCTTCGAAGCACTTCAAAAAATCATTTTTTTTATCTTGTTCAGCTCCTCCTTCGATGCCGTCTTTATCTCGTCAAGCGTAGCGTAACGTCGTCCTTTCATGGGCCTCTTCAGTTTAGGGAACAAGAAAAAGTCGCAGGGGGCCAGATCTGGGGAATACGGTGGCTGCGGCATCATTAGTGTGTTGTTTTTCGCCAAAAAGTCGCGCACAAGCAACGATGTGTGAGCAGGGGCGTTATCGTGGTGCAAATGCCAATTTTTGTACTTCCACAAATCCGGGGGTTTCTGGCGGATTGCTTCGCGCAAATTGCGCATAACTTGCAGGTAATATTCCTTATTGACCGTTCTTCCCTGTGGCAAGAACTCATGATGCACCACGCCCCTGCAATCGAAAAAAACTGTCAGCAAAACTTTCACATTCGACCGAACTTGGCGCGCTTTTTTCGGTCTTGTCGTTCACATCTTCTCGGCCTTCTGAGAACATTTTGTACCACCGATAAACGTTGCTTCGGTCCAAGGTAGCTTCTCCGTATGCCACAGTCAACATTCGGAATGCATCCGCGCACTTAATTTCGTTTTTCACACAAAATTTGATACAGGTCCATTTTTTGAACAGGTAAAAATCGAAGACGATCCAAAACACGTGCAAGCGAAGCAGCTGTCAACAATTAAGTGAACATTCAAAATGGCCGAGCTTGTCGGCATAAGTGAGAGACATGAGTATCAACATAACGCCACAAAAAAAACGAAATTCGAATATACGTAACCCACGAAAATTCAAAATTCGCGATACTTTTTGAACACACCTCGTATATTGGCTTGTGTGCAATTTTTACTAAATTCTTGTTGTAGCAATCGGATCTTGTCAGTCTGTCAAAGGAAGTCAGAATGAATATCACAGATTTAAATAATTGGCGGGTGTATCGTCTTTAGGTTTGATTTCATTGTTGTAAGCCTTCAGCAGTCCGAATATCATATTTTTGGGGAAGTCATTGGATTTTAGATGTTTAAAATTATATTTATATTTTTGTTGTGGAAAATCGAGTCACTGGTGGTCATTACTTTTCTTATAAAGTTTTTCGCTGTATTAATTTTCATGCTGCTTGGATAATTAGAATAGTAGTTTATCATCCTTCCAGATGCCATAGTTTTCTGGTACCAGTCAAGTTTTAAGGTATTGTCCAATATATGTACGACGGTGACCTGGAACGGTAGTTTCATGTCATTTTCCACCTCACAAGTGAATTTTATGTCCTTGCGGTATTTGTTTAATGTCTCCAAAGTTTTCTCAATTTCGTCCTCCTTTACGATTGTGAAAAGGTCATCTACATATTTTGTAAGTAGCCTTGTGTTGGATATCCTGCTTAAAATGTCTTCCATTACAATATCAGCAATTATCGGCATAGCTGGAGATCCCATTGGTAGTCCTTTGTATTGAAAGTATATTGTCTCTTCGTACTTAAAATATCTATTTTCTGTTATACAAAATCTGACTATTTCCATAAATAGTTGTTTAGGTATCGCCGTATGTTCCTCAATCTCGTTCCATCTTTTTTGTATGACTTCTAATGCCAATTCTGTCGGTATGCTTGGAAATAATGACACCACGTCAAAAGATACTAGCCTTTCATTGTCGTAAATGTAGGTGTTATTTACTCTTTCTTTGAAGTCTGTAGCGTTTTTAATATTGTATTGGGATTGAGCCGTCAAGTTTTTAAGTATATTCGTCGGATATTTGCATAAATAATATGAAGGAGCGTTGGTCATTGATTGTATCGACACCCACCACCTTTTTGTTGACTACAAAGCCGCCTTTGACACGCCGATAAGGTCAAAGTTCTTTGAAGCCCTGTCTACCTTTGGTATTCCAGCAAAGTACGTTCGACTTTGCATGATGACGTTGAGAAGCACACAAAGCTCCGTCAAAATAGGTAAAGACCGCTCCAAGCCTTTCGATACCAAAAGAGGTTTTAGGCAGGGTGATACCTTATCGTGCGACTTCTTTAATCTACTGATGGAGTACATACTGCGCCAGTGCCCAAATGCTAACAGAACGGGCACCATCTTTACCAGAGATAACATGCTACTTGCATATGCCGATGATATTGACATCATCGGCAAAAGCGAATCTGTGGTACAACAGGCGTTCTCAGAGATAGAGAAGCAGTCAAAACTTATGGGCTTAGCGGTAAATGAGGATAAGACGAAGTACCTACAATCAACGCGCAGTGAGTCTACGCTTGGACAATCTGTTGCAATGGGAGACTACAGCTTCCAGGTTGTTAAGGAATTTGTCTACCTCGGGACGACGATTACCAGCGACAACAACACCAGTCTGGAAATCCGAAGAAGAACTACGCTTGCAAACCGATGTTATTACGGGCTCAATAAGGAGTTCAAGAGCAGAGACCTCTCTCGGAAAACGAAAATTGCGCTATACAAGTCGCTTATCATCCCAGTCCTGCTATACGGCGCAGAAGCATGGACAATGACAAAAGAGGATGAGGCGGCAATTGGCGTGTTCGAGAGAAAAGTTCTTCGGAGGATTTATGGACCTCTAAACGTTGGCGCCGAATTTCGCATCCGAACGAATCGCGAACTGTATGAGCTCTATGGGGACACTGACCTAGTCAAGCGCATAAAACAACAGCGTTTGCGCTGGATAGGACATGTTACCCGTATGGATGATAACGCTCCAGCAAAGCGTGTGTACAATCGGCATGCGATAGAGTTGGGAGGCACTCCCCCGCCTGGTCGACCAAAGAGGAGATGGCGTGACCAGGTGCAGGGAGACATTGCGAAACTGGGAGTGTCCTTCTGGTGGAATGTCGCTCGGGACAGAGGCGAGTGGCGGGCATTAGTGGCAGCGGCCGAGACCGTAAAACGGTTGTGATGGCCAAAGAAGAAGAAGAAGTTGGTCATTGAGCATATTGGTTTTAAAAGCATTTTCTGTTTATGAATCTTAGAGAGTCCATAAATCCTAGGTAAGAGTGCTACATTTGTCGACAGTTGATATTTTTTTTTTGGTGATAATTGCTAGTTTGTTGAGTTCTTCTACTAATAGATTATTTTTTGTTTGCAGTCGTAATGTTGGATCTTGTCTTAATACACCATATGTAGATTTTTCTCTTAATATTAATTTCATTTTGTTGTGATAGTGATCCTTTTCCATTGCCACGGTTACATATCCCTTGTCTGAATTTAAAATAAGTATTTCTTTGTTATTGTGTAAAAATCTTCTTGTTTGTTCCACTGTGTCAGTTAAGGCGCGATCTAATGCACACTCTCGTTTTTATGTTATGCTGTCTTTAATGAGAAACGAAAGTTTCGTTCTCGCAGTTTCCTGATCTTCCTTTGTTTCCATTGTTTTTACTAATTCCTCTCCATCACAAATGAGTCTGAAGAGAGGGAACTTCTTCACTGGTATTGGGAGAGCGAACTTTGCTCCCTTCCCAAGTAACTGTTCTACGTACGGCGCGAACTCTATGTTTGTTTTGTTTACAAACCATTGCTTAGTCTTGTTGTTGCTCTCCGTCAGAATCAGAGCGGGCAAACAAACGAAGCGAAACGTTTCTGAATCGTTTCGTTTCTTTCTTTGCACAGAGCGAAATACTAACAAAACCCGAGAAAAGTAACTGTAACCAAAAATTTGTTCTGTTCTGTTTGCGTTCGTGAGAGCAAACTAAACGTAAAGCGAAATGCTCTCATCTTGATTTGCCGACAAAGGGAATCGGAACGATATGCAACGAGCGCGAATAGTTCGGAAACATTTGCTGCTCGATTTTATTTGTATTTTCTGTATTCTGTATTGTTGTTTATTTTTTTTTCTTTTTTGTTTTTGCTTCGCATACATACAAAAAATAAAATAATTCGTGCGTGGAGATGCTTCGCTTACAACGCTCGGCTCGAGACTGAAATATAAGGTTCCTGTACGGAGAGCAACCGACTGCGTTACACTACCTAGTATAATTGTATCATGGAGCAGCCGAACGAAATGTCTAGCACCCCGAGAGCGCTCGGCTGTTTCGAGTTCGAAGCATTCGTTCGAAAGCCAGCACAACAAGAAACCGATTTTCAGTCGCAGATCAAATGCGGAACGATGAGGCACGGCCGCGCGCTGTGCTCTCGTTTCTCTGTATGTGTGTATATGTGTACAAGCGCTCGCACGTTTGCATGCGTGTGCAAAAGACACGGTTGCCGCTCTTCTTTGTTATGTTTTTGATCCTGGGTTGTCTGCGGCCACAGCAAGTGGCGCCGCGACGGCTCATTTGCTTATGACGTCACGACAATGTGAAAATTAGTTTTATTATCGACCATCACTTTTAAATGCCCTATGACCCAAACAAAATCAATTACATTAATAGACTTAATATATGTACATACTTGTGTATTTTTATTTATTTCAGTACATTTTGAGATCAAAATTAAATAATTTTTGAATCTTTAATAATATAATTATGAAAATTTATTAAAAGTGCGTTTAAACTGTGAACAGCATGCGTGCACATACATACATATGCATACAACAAGTGCGAATTCGTCTTCTGTTGGGGTAGGTTCTCAAAGTTGACCGAATGCTTGTTAGGTGCTTGCATGCATGTGTGTTCATATGTTGTTGTTATCTATGCAATTGGTTTGCGCGTGCCACTTTTTCTTTTGCTTTCATTTTCCAGGATTCTTTGATTTGTTTTCATTATGCTTATATCAATATCTCTTTGGACAATGTATGTATGCATAATTGGGCGCGCTTTTGTTTTAGCGCGCTTTTTGTTGTTGTTTTTGCAAGTGTTTCTTTCTCTCTTTTTGTTTTGCTTTGATTTCTATTTGTTCTAGAACCCATAATTGGGCGCGCTTTCAACTGAATTTAATCTCGAGCGTATTTGCGAAAGTTTAAAATTCGTGTGTGATTTATTGGTGAAGCAATTTAAATTAAGAACAATGCTTAAAGCAAAGTGTAGTGATGGCAGAAAAAGTGGGTTGAAGTGCGCTATAGATTCATGCATGCGAAGCTATAGAGACAGCACCGAACATTTCCCCGTCCGCCTTTTTAAGTTTCCTAAAAATGACATTGTGCGTCGCCAGTGGCTCTCAAAATGTAAATTGCAAAGCGGCGTCAATGTTAACGTTGCACTGATTTGCAATTTGCATTTTGAGTCAAAATACATTGGCCAAAAATATTTAAAAGCAGGAGCTATACCGACTCTGTGCTTGAGTGATGAGCCTAATCTAAATTTAAATATATTTGAGGAAGAAGAAGACGTGTTTTCATTTAATGAGGAAAGCGTGACGGACAATAAGATTTATACTTTTCAAACTGCCCGTAAGCCCTCGGCAGCAGGAATGATGGGCACTGATATTGTTGAAAGCCCTATAATAGATTATGAAACCGGCAGCTCCATTAATACAAATATTGAATATTGCGCGAATTGTGAAAAGAGAGAGCAAAATGAAATATATTATAGGAATAAATATTGGAAACTCTCAGAAGATTTAAAAAAAGAAAAGCAAAAGAATAAAGCTTATAGCAAAAAAGATAAGGCAGCTAAAAATGTTATTGCGAAGCGATAGAGCCATGAAGCTAAAATATTTAAGAGATAGAAAAGTAAGGGCAATATTAAAGAAGCCATTGATAAAATTGGTTTATCTGAGAGTTCAAATACTGTTTGCAAGATGCTAATAAAAAATTGCTCAAAGTATAAATTTTTATTCTGCTAAGGCCTATAGTTTTATGAGAGATGACCTTAAATTGAATCTGCCGTCAAAATCGTCGCTAGTGAGATGGGCTCCAGTTCGACACATGGTTCCGGGATTTAATGAAAATTTTATAAATATATTAAAATCACTTATTGCAAAAATGGACAGTAGGAGTAGAAATGCCGTATTCATTTTTGATGAAATTTCAATTAGAAAAGGGCTGCAATATAACTCCCTTCGAGATGAAGTGGAAGGCTTTGTTGATGATGGCAACGAAAAAATGAACACATTGTGCATATGCGTTTTTATGGTGAGAGGATTGTATGAGAACTGGAAATTTGTCTTGAGTTATGTCGCAACGACCAATGGACTTAAAGCTCATAAATTACAAGATTTAATAACAGAAAATATAAAAGTCGCCAAGAGCTTAGGCCTCATTATAAGAGCAGTGGTATGTGACCAAGGATCGAACAACCGAGGAGCTTTTAAAAAATTCGGGGTGAATGAAGAAGAGCCTTTTATATCTGTTGACAGTCAGAAAATTTACGCTATATATGATATCCCCCACTTATTTAAATCGCTTCGCAATATTTTGATGAAAAATTGTATTATGACTCCAGATGGCGAAGACTCTTGGAAAATTATTGTTTGAAATTGACACAAATAACTCTTCAACTCGGTTGTGCCCAAAGCTATCTCGGAAACATATAGACCCAAACTCCTTTGAAAAAATGAAGGTTAAATATGCCACGCAGGTATTTAGCCAAACAGTCGCTTCTGCCTTAAAAGACCCTTAAACAAAATGGCGCATTTAATGACTGCGAAGAACAAGCACTTGCAACAGTTAAATTTATTGAAAAAATGAATAGGCTCTTCGATTGCTTGAATAGCAATAATATATATAGTAAAAAATCCTTTCAAGGCCGCCATGCAGAAGAATAGTGACACAGAAAACTACATTACTGAAATGAAAGATTATTTAAACAAATGCAAATACCCCCACAAAGTTTATTGTATAGACGGATTAATACTTTCCATAAATTCAATTTTGATGCTTGCGCAAGATGTCTGGGGTGAAAGTAATGTATACTTTCTGATATTGTCCCGTCTTAATCAGGATGCTCTGGAGCACCTATTTTATTTAATAAGAAGTAGAGGCGGTACAAACAACAATCCAATGCTCTTTGAATTTAATGCCATTATTTCAAAGATGCTATCAATGAAGGTCATCTCTTCTAAAAGAACAACTGGAAACTGCGAGCCAGATGATGATGAAATGATTATTAATACAGTTAAAAACGTAAATGAGGAACAGACCGCCAATCTAAATGACCAAGAACAGGTGTATTTTAAAGATATTGATATTTGTTTTGAAGCGCAATCAGACGAAATGGAAATTATGAACGATAATGAAACCGCCACCTTTGCCATGAGCGTAGCAAGTGAAAATGCATTAAGATATTTTACAGGATTTGTGCTATTTAAAACACAACAGAAATTTAATTGCGATACCAGCAAGATGCTGACAAAAAGATGAATTAGTGAATTTTGAGCAATCCGAACTATTTTTATTCAACAAAAATTACAGAAGTACGAACAATAATTTGAAACTAAAAGCCCCACAGGACGATTTTTGAACTGATTAAGCGGCATTATAATATATTTCACAAATTTTTGAAGAGTCCCCTCATGCTAGAAATATTAAAGAAACCTTAGTTAATAAATGTATTGCGCAGGCGGAAAGCGTAGATAAATACTCAGAATGGTATTCCGAAAATCATAATTGTAATGAACATAGAAAGCACATTTTAAATTATTTTCTGCTCATCCTGCTTAGGAAAAATAGTTTATGGCTCACAGAAAAAGTTATGTGGGGGATCTGAGAGGCTGAAAAGCACAAGAAAAATAGACATTTTAAAGTCCTAAGCAGTGCTGCCAGATTTTGAGAGATAAAATAAGCTAGATTGAAGAAAAAATAAGCTAGAATAAGCTAAAAAATTAAAAAAAATAAGCTAAAAAATAAGCTAACCATGGAAAACATTAAAATAGTTGATTTTTTACTTTTATTGATATTATATTTATATAGCTATTAGAGCAAAGAAATAATTTCATCGACTTCATCATTCGATTCCATATATTTAGCGGATGAGCTGACTAAAGCGAGGTATTTCGTTGGGAGTATGTAGTCATGGCAACATTTGCCATGACGTCGCAGTCCATATCTATAACATAAAAAAAAAATACTTAGTATATTTTAAATAATTTAAAATTTCAAAAACAAACCTTATTCTTAAAATTGCGTTCAAGCTTTTTAAATTCATTTTGTTGCGCAACTTTGTTTTGACCATGTTCATTTGGCTGAATACCCTCTCAACCGCAGCATTCGACCATGGCAGTGAAAGAATGTGCAAAGCAAATAACGCCAGTTGCTCGAAAGCTTTGTTTTGGCCAGCATCCTTATACATCAAAACTTCTGACCAAAACTCTATAGTTATTTCCTTTTTTTCCCAATTAATAAGGTGGATTTTCCAAATTGGGATACTATTTCATCAATATTTTCATATTTGAAATGTTCCAACAACGAAATAATTTTATCTGGCGTTTTATTTGCTTGTTGCATATTGCCAACGGCGAAAATATCCATTTGTTTTAGTACTTCAATGTTATCAGGAAGTCTGAAATTACGCTGCAGATTAATACATATCATTTTTATTAAAATCCAATTAAAGACTTACCTCTCCCCTAGTTGAATAATTAAAGCCTTGATGAAGTTTTTACAATCTTCTCTGATTTTATATTTTTCATCAAAATATTTTTCGTCTTTGATTTCCTTCTCAAAGGCATACCCCATATATAAGTCGTTAACTGCACAATCTTCCAAATCATCTTTAAAAATATCAATATTAGCATCGGGAGGAATTATGAGGTTTCCTAGCGCATTGATTGCCAATATAATTTCATTAAGAAGTTTCGACGAATCGCCTTTCTCGCTTTGAAACAATTTGTTCAGAATTTGCATATTTTTTAAAACTGGCTTTAAAAATATAAAATAAAGCCTATTTTTTGTCATCTTCAAATAGCATATTCAATATTTTTGCTTTTGTGACAACTTTTCATTTGTAGAGGCTAAGGCAAAGTGTAACTTTAATTCCTCCCACTGATCCTCGATTCGAGATACTGCACTTTCGATGGATAGCCATCTAGTGTCGCTGACCTTGAGAATTTTTAAGGGTGCCTAAATAATACAAACAAAATTCAAAATAAATATACAAAAATACATAACAATAAAAAATTCAAACCTGTTAGTCTACTTACAAAAAATTCAGACGAGCATGAAAACTAAATGTTAATACATACATATACACATATTTTTGGACGAACACTTCGATTGACAATGAAACTAAACACAATCATATATACCGCCCATTATTTAAACACTCATAAACTTTTTTATACATCATTTGTCTGTAAGAGCTTTTCGCAAACCAAGAGTAGGTGTCGGCAACTATATATTCCAATTGATCTGGAAAATTTTTCTTCGTGGATTGACTTACAGCCAATTGAATTGAGTGGCACACACATTTTATTAATATTAGGGAAGGCACACTCTTTCTCAACTCTGTGTAAACGCTTTGTTTACCGCCAGTCATTACGCTGGCATTATCAGTGCCGATTCCTATCAAGCTCAATATATCTAGTTTTAAATTACTAAGTTCCATTTTTTACAGCTTCTGCAATTGTTTTTTAACATCGCCGGACTGAATGGGAACCAAACTTAAAAATGTCGTAATCATACTTTGGCTATTTAAACTGTAATAGATTATGACGATGCCTAAAGATTAAAAAAGACACAAACATATATTGTAATTACGGCCCACATAAATGTACACAAATGTTCATAACTTATTTTATACTCTGCAAGCAACTTTGTCACACTTATATCAGTGGACTCATCCAACAACAAGCTAAATTTTGACTTTCCCATATCCTTCCGCAAATCGTCTTCGAAGTGGACTCCCAATACATCGTTTATTATGTGCGTGCACTTTGTCCGCTTCAACTTTATGTCGACAGTTGCATCGCACGCTTTAAACTGTTTGACACAGTTGGGATAAATGGTCAATAGGTGCTAGGCCGAGTGTTCAGCAATGTATAAACAAAGTGCAACCTCCTGCTCCTCTGTTTTTGTGGGCTGTCTACCAAAATGTATTGTATGATTTTGTGCCACGCCTTGCAATGCACCAGCAATTGTTTCTTAGCTTGAGCATGCTGCCGTATCTCAAATAACTGGCCCCAATCGATACCTTACAAAAGCAGCAGTACGCTTTTTGTGGAGTCGGTTAGCACTTTGTAGCCACTGGCTCAAATTCTTCAAAATTTAACCACGAATCGCGGAAATTTTGCTTGTAAAGTCACTTTCGGCATGTTTCTTCAAACTACGCAACAACAAACGCAAAACAAACATGTGCAAAATTTCAGTTGTAAAAAAAAACAACAAAAAATTAAAAATAAAAAAAAAAAAAAAAAAACATTAAAAAATAAAAAAAAAATAAAAAAAATATAAAAAAAAAAAAAAAATTAAAATTTTATAAAAAAAAAAAAAAAAATAAATTAAAAAAAAAAAAAAATAACCAAATATATAAATAAAACACATTTCAAGTATTTTTTAAAGCTATTTTGAAATAAGCTAAAATAGCAACAATGGTCCTAAGAAAATAAAATATTTCACACACTCAAAGGGGGGGGCGGGGTCGTGGAACAATACATTCCGGCTGCTCTGCGGTTCCAGGCTCAGCCGTTTGGTTGATAGCACTTTTTCTGCTGTTTGACGCCTCTATATATTTCTTGCTTAGTGGGTCAACTTTGAGAACCTACCCCAACAGAAGACGAATTCGCACTTGTTGTATGCATATGCATGTATGTATGTATGTGCACGCATGCTGTTCACAGTTTAAACGCACTTTTAATAAATTTTCATAATTATATTATTAAAGATTCAAAAATTATTTAATTTTGATCTCAAAATGTACTGAAATAAATAAAAATACACAAGTATGTACATATATTAAGTCTATTAATGTAATTGATTTTTGTTTGGGTCATAGGGCATTTAAAAGTGATGGTCGATAATAAAACTAATTTTCACATTGTCGTGACGGCATAAGCAAATGAGCCGTCGCGGCGCCACTGCTGTGGCCGCAGACAACCCAGGATCAAAAACATAACAAAGAAGAGCGGCAACCGTGTCTTTTGCACACGCATGCAAACGTGCGAGCGCTTGTACACATATACACACATACAGAGAAACGAGAGCACAGCGCGCGGCCGTGCCTCATCGTTCCGCATTTGATCTGCGACTGAAAATCGGTTTCTTGTTGTGCTGGCTTTCGAACGAATGCTTCGAACTCGAAACAGCCGAGCGCTCTCGGGGTGCTAGACATTTCGTTCGTCTGCTCTGGGGTTCCAGGCTCAGCCGTTTGGTTAATAGCACTTTTTCTGCTGTTTGACGCCTCTATATATTTCTTGCTTAGTGGTTAAACGTTTCGTTGGTTTGCCCGCTCTGGTCAGAATTTTGGTACGCTCTCTCCTGAGATTTTCATGTTTGGTCATCTGGTGTTCCGTTAGCTTTGCGGTTCTTCTTTGTGTTAGACTCTCCTCACTCTCAAAAAATGCTGTCGAGTCATCCTTGTGCATTAAACGTTTTAGCTTTGTTTTGGTTTGGTTTAATTGTTTTGTTCCTTTCTTAATTTGTTGATGCTACGTTCAGTAGTTTCGTGTGGTACGGCTCAGTGTGTTTGGTTATAAGTTTTTGTATGTCAGTCGGGACTTTTGTTCATTCATATGTAATACAACAATGTCGTTGTGTCATGTGTAATACAACTAATAATTATGTACGGAAATACGAGATTGTGCGAACTGTGGCCGCGTTTGCCTCAGCCCACACAGACGATCCCGAGTTGAAGGCTCAGAACTATTTTTAAATTAATAATTATAGCTGGCCAAGCAGGTAAGCACCACCGGAAGCCGATTGTACTGCTCGAAGGCGACTCACAACAGTTTCACGGCCTCCTGATGGCTTTGTCGCTCGAGTTGCTGCAGTTTGAGCAGCGCAATGGCCACCAAAGCGATCTGACAGCGACCATTGCTCAAAGGAATTGCGAGCCCTCTCCAAGGCGCCCATCTGAAGGAAACAATGTCCAATGCCCACGCGCACATCTGTCGGACCGTGTGGATAGTGCACTTTAATATTCTTAAAATATCCCAAAGCTCCGCCATACTCCTGGCGATTGTAGGCCAAGCAACCGCGTCCCATAAGCGCAAGCACATTGTGGACTTTCAACGGCTCCGCAACTTGGAACACGTTTTTTACCTTGGCGAGCAATGCAGCCCGACGATTGCCCGCCTCCCGATAGGCCTGACGTACGAAGTGGCCGGCCAGCAGGGTGTATGCACTCACCAGCTCATTCTGATAGCCGGGATACGACTTTATGCAGTTGTGTATGCCCGTCTCCAGGAGTAAAACAAAGTTGTCGAATTGACGTTGGCTGTAATACAAGAGCTAAGGGAAGAAACACTTTCAATTCAAATTTTTCATGGTGTTTCCTATAAAAAATCCGATTTGTTTTTGAGATTTTTTTTGTGTATCGTCGTATTTCGAAAAAAATTTATTGTCTACATTTTTTTGCAAATCAACTGTTACCGAAAAAAATAATTAGAAAACACGAAAAAAGTTAATCAATATTAGTTTTTTATCCAAAAAATATGAAAATATTGCAAAATCAAACTTTTTAATTTTCTTGAGTTTTCTTACGATATATTTTTTTACCAAATTTGACCCAAATTTCTCAAGATCACAAAATTAATTTTGATAAATTTTTTTCTCGGTGAAAGCTTATACTTAGATGCATCAAATTCAGGTTTTAAATCCGATGAAAATAATTTTTTATATTAATCGAAAACAGTTGTCGAAACTTTAAACGCGATTATGTCGAAACCATTTTTTCCCAAAATGGTTGCCCAAATAAAAAAATTAACTGTTGACCTATTTTAAAATTTTTTTTTTTAGTTACTCCTAATAGCTACTAAAATAATTCAATCGGTCAACAAAAAACGGAGCTAGGACCAAAGTAGGGAGGAAAAAAAGGGCACACAGAGGACGTCACACTCTGAGACTACGAGAGGGTTAGGCGGACTTCACAATAATCCAGGCTCGAATCAAAAATTTGCAAATTTCGCAATATTTTTGACCGTGTAATCTACAGCTACGAGCGTAGCCCAAAGTTTTATGGCAATCGGATGAACGGTATAGTTTTTGAAATTTCGCAGTTTTATGACCTTTCCGGCCCATTTCTTCAATTTAGATAACTTCACGGGCAAGCGTACAACTATTTCTCAAAGCTTTATCAAAATCAAACATTTTGCAAAATTAAGCGGTTCTTGGACCATTTTCCGCCCATATCTTCTACTTGGAAACCTTCCCGGGAAAGCGTCGATTTTCCAAAGTTTCAGCGAGAACGTAAGTTTTGCAAATTTTGCGTTTTTTTGGACCGTTTTCCGCAAATTTTTTCAACTGAGAAACCTTCCCGGGCAAGCGTTCAACCATTCCCAAATTTTCATTGCAATCGGATGAACGGTATAATTTTGCAAATTTCGCGGTTTTTGGACCATTTTATAGACATGAGACATAGCCTATGAGTCTTTCCTGATCGACATGAACATACTCTGAAAAATTCGTGAAGATCAAACATAGAAACATACAAACATAGTTTCACTTTTATATAGATGTATAGATAAATCGACGAGGTTATGTTGAAATAGCTAATAAACTGGCGAGGATATATGTAGATGCAGTACACAGAGCTGCCAACGAGGTTATTTACATGTAGGTCCAGCTATAGAGCTGCCGAGGTGTGCGGCTTCCGCACGTGGAACTCCGGTGTACATATATATATACAACTAAAGCTTTTTTATATTCCATGTTTATTATTAAAACTAAAACTACCTATCACAAAAGAAGGACCATTTTTGATATTATATTGTGCCCCTGCGGGACGACCGCAAGGCAATGCTTCGCAGGGACCCCCAACCGCCTTATAACTACTCATGTCCTTCTCAATCTGCGAAGTTCCATTAGGGCATTGGCTGCGAAAGTGCTGGTCGCGTCCCAGAATCGTTCGCTAGCTACCATTAGGTCACAGAAGTTACTAGTGGTAACTTCCTCGCCTGCGGACTCCTTGAGTGCCAGCCTCTGCTGCTCGAAGCGCCCACTCTCGAAAAAGACGTGATGTGCATCCCCTACACTATGTGCACTCGGGGCTGCTGTCGTGCCCCAAACGGTGAAGATAGCTTCTAAAGCATCCATGTCCGCTCAGTGATTGGGTGAGATAGAAGTTTACTTCTCCATGAGGTCTCTCAAGCCACGGTTTGACTTTGTGTAATAGCCTGTGCGTCCAGCGGCCCTTAGAGGATGAGTCCCATGCGTTCTGCCACTTCCAAAGGCTTTCCTCTCTAGCTGCCGCTCTCTCCTCAGGGTATGCTATCCTTGGCGACCGCTCACGCGAAACACTGTAGGCAGTGGCCGATTCCAAGGGGCACCATTCCCGCCATGACTAGCGCAGCTTCATTCGAAATAGTTCGAAAAGTACTGCACACCCGAATTGCACTCAGGCGGTAGACAGCCTCAACTCCGCGGCTGTAGCTCGGCTGTGGGCAAAAGCGTGGGCCCACACCGGGGCAGCATAATGCATTATGGACTTGCAAAGAAGTCGTCGGTGCTCATGCTTTGGGCCTCGGGTATTGGGCATTATGCGCGATAGTGCTCTGCATGCCTCTGCAGACCTCTTCTCAACGTACTCCAAGTGCTCGCGAAAGCAAAGCCTCGTGTCTATCATGACTCCAAGGTAACGTATGGCGCGCTTTGAAACCACTTCTGTCCTGCCCACTTTGATGGTGGCAGTTTCTACTCTTTTGCGGCTGCTGACCAGTACCGCCTCGGTTTTTTGCGCTGCCAGCTCCGGTCCCACTGACGATAACCAATGGTAAACCATGGCTTTACCTGCGCCGCATGCAGACTCGGCCCTCCGTAGCTCTTTGGCCACAACAACCAGTGCCACATCATCCGCGAAACCAACGATGTGGGTGCCAGTTGGGAAGGGTAGTCGAAGAATGCCGTCGTACATGATGTTCCATAGAAGAGGGCCAAGAACTGAGCCCTGAGGTACTCTTGCTGAAACATCATGTCTTTTTATGCCATCCTCTGTCTCGTATAGCAACTGCCTGCCCGTGAAGTAGCTGCGTATCAAGGCGTGCAGGTATGCCGGGATACCGAACGACGCTAGTGCGTTCAGGATGCTCATCCAGTTCGCTGTGTTGAACGCGTTCTACACATCTTGGGTCACAATTTGACAATACTCCTTTTTGCCCCCTCGCCACCGCGTTCCAGATATGACTTCCTTTGCAATTTCAACCACTTTGCCGATGGCGTCAATGGTGGATTTTGCCTTCCTGAACCCGAACTGGCTTGGTGAAAGACCGCCTGCCACCTCTACAGCTGCGTTAAGCCTATTGCACAGCAACTTCTCCAGAACTTTGCCAACTGTGTCCAGCAGGCAGATGAGCCTGTATGAGGAAGCATCCTCTGGAGGCTTGCCAGGCTTCTGGAGTAGCACCAGCCTCTGCAGTTCCCATCTTTTTGGAAATGTCGATTCCCTCAAGCATTTATTGTACAACGTGACAAATACCTCTGGACGAAGCGTCATAGCCATCTTCATCAAGCTGTTTGGAACAGCATCTGGTCCGGGTGCCTTGTTGGGCTTGAAGCTGTTTGCTGCCGCACACACTTCGTCAGCCGTGACCTCAACTATAAAGGGGCCTGAAGCTGGACCTTGGCCCAGATCAAGCGTATTGCTTAAGGCGTCAGGCCTGAATGGGAATATGGTCTCCACAATGCTTCTGAGTGCTTCCGGATCCGTAGGACCTGGTAATCTGCCTGCATATAGGCGCTTGACTACGGTTTTATAGGCTCTGCCCCATGGGTCTTTCTTCGCAGTGTCGCATAGGTCCAGGAAGCACTCCCGATTGCTCTGCTTAATTAGAGTCTTGAGCTCCTGCCGAAGACATAAACGACGAGCATCAACGACGCTGTTGTTCCACCAATAAGTCGGCATGTGGTGAAGCTTGTAGGGTTTGCGCTGAGTCATACTAGCATTGCAAGCCGTCTGCAGACGTTTTGCCAACTGATACGCCTATTTTGTGCACTTCCAGAAACCCGAATTTTTGTCAGCTCCGTGACCTCATTTTCTCTGCAGAGGGACCTCGCACAGAAGGCTTTGTGCAGAGGCGTGCTATATGGTCCGGAGTTCCTTTTGCCGACGGTGCACATGATAGTCTCATGGTCGCTCGCTGTACACCTGGCTATTTTTCCATGTGGCTGATCAGTGAGCCGACATTTAGAAGCGACACGTCGAGCACCGCAAGCGCTTCTAAAAGGGCTCGTCCCCTGGGATTAGTCCTGCTGCTCCCCCATTCTTCGGACCAAGCATTGAAGTCACCGGCTATAACGACACAGCTGCGGTCTCTAACATCGCGTACCAAGTCGTCCAAGATGGCTTCAAATATGGTAAGCCTCAGACTAGGAGCAAGATAGCAACTATACACCCACAGGTCTCCTACTATTGCTCTGACGAAGCCATCTGCAGCCAATATCTGTTGTAGATGCAGAGAATTACTTCCACATGTCCAGATCGCCGCTTTGCCGAAATGGTCAGATGCCTACTCGCCAACGGAGTATGGTCTGTACGGTTCGGCACCTAGCTCATCCTACCTTGAGCTTCTCAAGCCGTAGAAGCTGATCCATTAACTTACTGGCAACCCGCACAAGAGCAGTCTGGGTCCCAGCATAGAAAGCTCGGAGGGTTTTCATAGAGCATGACTCTTTCCCCACCCCAGCTTGGGCAGTGAGCGCGTCCAACACGTCTTCCGATGTGACCAGTTCGTCCAATTCTCTTATCTCTAAGAGCATCTCCGGTATAAGGGCTCGTGCCTCCGCATTTTCTCCGAGAACCTGTTGGACCTCCTCCCTTAGAGCTTCCGTGTTCTCCAGACCTGAACCGCTTAGCTCCAGCAGCATACAGTCATTTGCCGTACGTCGTATTTTATTTACACATACGCCTACACCCCTCAGCTTGTCGTCCTGGCGGCGAGTACTTCTCCTTTTGGGCGGACTATGAGGGCATCCGTTTTTGTCACCTGTGGCTTGCGCCTAGGCTTAGGCTTCTGCTTGGGCTTCGGCTTAGGTTTCGGATTGGGTCCGACCTTTTAACACCCATAACCTAACTTATCATTCTGCTTAGCGCTTGGTCTTGTCGCGTCACTCTCTTTCTCCTTCCTTGCAGTCGATTTCGGAGCTCTCTGGACATCCACAGTACTGCCACTCTCGGAATCAGCGATCTGAGGCTGTGACTGGGTTTGCGCCACGTGTTCCGGCTCTTTTGCTCTGCTTTGGGTAATGACTGGCGACGTTTGCGACGCTCTTTCAGTACATATACCGTGGTCGTTCTCTGCTGTGTGTGACGTTTGCACAGCTGTCTCCAGTTGAGGGCATCCTTCTGGATGTAACACTGCCTTGCATTTAAAGCACACCTTCGGAGAAGAAACATCATGAGAAGCCTGTTGGAAGTCTGCATAAACTTCCTGCTGGAACTCCCTTCATCCGCTTAAGCATTTTGTGTAAGTGTGAGTGTGTGTGTTTGAAAACACAAGAAGTCAAGGGAACGGGGTATTTTGTAGTCGGGGCACTCGACCACAGCACCCAACTTTAACAGGTAAAAAAAAAAGGGAGTGCGATTAAAAAAACCTGTTCTGATTTGTGTTTTTCGTTGCATACACACACACTCACACAACATACACACAAGCGCATGGCAAGCGGCCGCGCGGTAACTGACAATGCAAGACCCCCCTCTCTTCCACAGGCAAAATTGATTCGTATATAACTTCGGTGTTTATTGTCCGATGTTAGTGATCTTTTCTCGATTGATAGATATCGGGCCTTGATATATGTAAAGTTTGGAAGGTTATAAAAATGTGGCTCGACAGTTTTCGCGCTTAAAGGGGGAGGGGGAGGCATTCCAACGCAACAACTTTAAAAATTTGTGGCTCTAGCTCTTATAGTCTCTGAGAAACACGCGTTCCGGACAGACGACGACTGACGGACATGGCTAAATCGACTCGGCTGTTGATGCTGATCAAGAATATATTGCAGTATGGGGGTTTAGTAAATGAAAAGATAATTAAGGAAAGGAAAAAGAAGAGTGTAGTCGAGTGCCGATGAAAAACGTCTGATTTTGTTGTATAACAAAAAATAAGAACAATGGGAAGATTGGAAAGGAGTATAAGAGGCAGTTGTCGATGAAAGAAGGCCCATGGGGATGAAGGCACGGTACGGTGGAAGTAAGGCGGTTGTGATATGAACCAAGGCGATGAGGAACGGTGGAGATGGGGCACCAAGAATAATATGCTGTGGTAACACTGACATCCGAAATGCCTTTAATTCGGCTAGCTGGTCGCGCATAAACCAAACAAAGAACCTAAAACGGATCATTAACTAGCGACACTATGTATGCTATAAGGCCCAAGGCGTTACAGCGTAACTCAGGGTCCACAGGGTCGGTTCTTGGACCACTTCTGTGGAACATGATAAAAACAACACCCCAGGCTGAAGCTGATAGGGTTGGGATGACCTAGCGCTCGTAGTTGTAGCAAAGGAAATTGGACAGCTGAGTCAGTTGCAAATGCGGCGATAAGACAAGTGGCCAGTTGGATGAAGGAAGCGCATCTAGAACTAGCTGGCCAAAAAACGGACGGTGCTTATAAAGAAAGAGTTACGAAATATGGTGGACAATGTACTAGTGAAATCGAAGGAGTACATAAAATACTTGGGTGTGATGCCGGACAACAGGATGAGCTTTCGACCCCATGTCAAATGCTAGCCAAAAGAAAATACAGAGAGGCCTTTCGTGATGCTTCCCAACGTAGGAGGGCCCAGAGCTGGAAGACGACAACTACTGGCTAAAGTAGTCACTACGGTGCTGCTCTATGCCGCACTTGGGCGTCTGCGGTAGCGAGTAACAAGAGCCATCAAATGTTGTAACGCCTTACAGACAAGCGCCTTCGCTGTATCCGATTCCGGTCTCCGATGAGGCAGCAGTGTCTGGCTAACATGGTGGGGTGGATAACTGGACGAATGAAGGAGACGAGA
Source organism: Lordiphosa collinella (assembly GCA_018904265.1). Lineage (NCBI taxonomy): Eukaryota > Metazoa > Arthropoda > Insecta > Diptera > Drosophilidae > Lordiphosa > Lordiphosa collinella. The sequence goes on along the minus strand of JAEIFV010000437.1, from coordinate 73,523 downwards.
AGGGCGAGCAGTGATGGAAAGTCCGGTGACGACCGACGCCATTCGAAAGTCGGAAAGAGTTGCGTCTATGGCTAATGGCAGGCGCGGTGGAACAGGCACAAAACGCAAGATGGACCAAGATAATTCCGAATGAGGAATGGATACAGGACGGAGGGGGAATTAAACACCTTAACTCAGTTTTCTGGCCATGGAGAAAAAAAAGGTTAAGCATGAAGACACAGGAATGTCCAGCCTGCCCAAACGAGAACGAAAATCACAACACGGTTGTACGTATAAGGTACAGGACCAGGCAAAATAGACCTGTAGCTAATGTTAGGTCAGAAAAGAACATTGGCGAGCTCATAATAGGATACAGAGCGATCTGAGAAGATGCGAAACAGAGCGAAAGAGTGCTAAAATAGAACCACCCGAAAAAATATTATCGGTGATCCCGCGGGGAATGAGGTGTGCAGTTGTGATGCAACGTTGGGTGAATCGTGAACCGTTGGTGCAGGCCAGCGTACTTTATAGGGTCGCAAATGTTTCCTTCTACCTGTTACATAATTTTGCACAACTTCATGATCCCCTTTTCCCATTTTCGATGGGAACAGGGTATAAATAGTCTAGGATATTTGGTTATCCCATAACACGCATTTAAAGTTCGCCTTTCGAACTCGATTTTAATAAATGAACAGAATAGTGTATTTCAATGTCTGGATCATTAGCATAAATAAAGTTTTCCTAAGAACATTTTAAGAATTTTTGTTTATTTTTAAAAAAATGTCAAAAAAATTAAATTTTTTTGGTTGTAATTGACATAAAGTAATTAAAGTAATCGGGCAAGATCGGTGTTTGAAATTATTTAAAAAAAAAAGTTTTAATATTAAACTTTGTCTTAAAAAACAAGCGTGCGCTTTTTTTGCGTCTTCTGAGAAAATTTTATTTTAAAAATAGGGGAAAGTTAACTTCGGCTCTGCCGAAGTTTTGTATACCCTTGCAGCTTCCTTTGAAAACAAAAAAGTCTTTCTAAGACTACTTTTTGGACATTACTATGGGATCTATACTATAAAGATGTCTGATTTCGATTAAACTTGGTGAAATAATGGAAAAGCATAATACACTGTTAATTGCGAAATTTGGAGGCGATACCATTAAAAACAAAAATGTTTTTCTCACTAGAACTTCTTTTTCGACCGATCATTCATACTGCAGCTATATGCTATAGTCATCCGATTTTGATAAAACTCTGTAGGAATGTGTCCAAAGTATATAAATTAAGTGTATGTCAATAAAAAGGACGTTTTCATTAAAAAACAAAAAAGTTTTTCTCACTAGAACTAGTATTTCGACCGATCGTTCCTATGGGAGCTACATGCTATAGTCATCCGATTGCGACCAAACTTAGTGAAATCATGGAAAAGGATAGTAAATTAAGATATACGTACTTTGGAGGCGTTTCCATTAAAAACAAAAAAGTTTTTCTCTTTAAGACTAGTTTTTCAACCGATCGTTCCTATGACAGCTATATGCTATAGTCATCCGATCCGGCCGGTTCCGACAAATGTGCAGCGTATTTGTACCAAAGGACTTCGTGCAAAGTTTGGTGAGGATAGTTTTAAAACTGACGGAGGAGATAGCATAGAAACAGATGGACAGACGGACGGACAGACGGACAGGGCTAAATCAACTCAGCTCATGCTTCCTTCTATGCGTTACAAATGTGTCTTTTTGCTGTTGGCGCCAGCATTGCAGTAATTAGCCATGAAAAGCTTCTCAAACTGCCGCTCGGATTCGGCGTTAAACTGTAGGTCCCTTTCTCTTGTGCTAAAATTAGAAGCGCATAGGCCAAGAGTTTGAGAGAGGCTCGGCTTTGGTCCTTTGGGGCTTTGTCATCTTGACAAGCTAATTTTACTTACTTTTACTATGTGGTCGGAGATGCTTCCTTCTATGCGTTACAAACATCCGGACAATTTTATAATACCCTCTGCAAGGGTATAATTAGTGAAGTCAGTTCTAAGACTCAAATATTTCCAGCCCTGGAACATTCGATCGCATTTACATTACGAAGCCATGAGTGAAAGGCATTGTCAGATGTTTAACACATCTGTGTCAAAACCCCCGACCCGGATCTACATAGTTTTATCGACATTTAAAAATTAAATTTATTAAGGATGGATTCGGTTTATTGAATGCCTTCTGCATTTGTAGAAATGATGGTAACACTGATTGGCCATTTTTCTTAAAACACAGAATTGTCTGCAGAGACAAAGATTGACATCGATTTGCTTCAAAGAATGCACACTATATTAATCATGATATTAATATAGACAAATTTAAAAAAATAAGCCTTGGAGACTGCTTGGCATTTCGTAAATTTGTACCCTTGCAATAAAATGTCGCCAACTTCACATAAATTTTGTATTCATGGCCCGTAAATAATTCAGTATGCATTGCTCCCAATTGCTTAATTAACTGAGGAGACCCAGTAAGCACAACACAAAGATTTCAAGTTTTACCGAGAACATTTTGCGAGATAAATGCAGTCGGGAAAAGTGCGCCCTCGATGTTCAAAATGGTGGCATGACATAACGCCCGAGGACTTATCGCCCAAATTTAATTAGGGCGATAAGTCCGTTCTCATTTCGGATTTAACGCCCGAATGGGGCGTTTTCTTTCGGACTTTACGCCCAAATTTTATTCGGGCGATAAGTCCGTTTTGAAAACGGTCACAACGCCCGAAAATTTTTTGGGGCGTTGTGACCGGCTGACATTCAGATACACAGTGGTTCGCAGCTTAAATAACACTGGTCAAACAAATTTAAAGGTACTGTATGTGTATACCTTCTGATGCCATTTTTTAGGGTTTACAAAAAATTCAATTACAGAAAAACTATATGTGATACTTACAAGCGGTTTTTTTTATTCGATAGGTAATCGATTTAATTAAATTTATACATTTTTTTGCTGTTGCTGTTGCAGAGGTTATTGTTTTGAAAACGGATTATTTGAAAGTAAAAATGAAATCGCATTTATTAATAACTGATGTGTTAGTGGTGTGAACTACGACTTTTGAGATCGTTTATTAAATAAAAAGTTAAGGGGTTTCAAAGTCAAAAATTCGAAAATAACTTTTTTTTACCTCTTTCACTCCATTTCTACTTCCACTGCAACATTTCGGAAACTGAATTGATTCATGTTCTTGCAACACAAAAACGAAAACTATTTCGTTATTAAAAGTTATGCTTGTGGCCGGTGAAATTTTAAATAATTGGCATTTACGGTCCTTTACAGTTGCTATAGGTGCATTAAGTTAATTTTTTCGTAATTCTTTGATTAATTTGGAATTTGTTCATGTAATTTGACTTGCATTTAAGTCTTTAACTGAATTAAAAACTATTTTTTTGCTTAGGGTCTCAAGAATTTGGCAGTGTTTGGCATTTACGATCGTTTCGCTTGGTGCTCTCGTGCCGATTTCGTTTGACCCGTGACTTGCTACAAGTAAAAAGTAAGCAATATCCTTCGGAACAGCAAAACCAAAACGAAGCGTAACTGCGATCGGTTTACTTTTCAAAAAGCTATGAAATTGAGAACATTCCTTTATATCTTTTGGCCAGCGTACGATTTGATTTGGCTGTGCGACCCACAGTTTCAGACTCTCGTTCCGCGAACCTTACGACCGGCTTGCAGCCTTGGATTAGACAGCCAATCAGACAGAAAATCAGAAACAGTTGTTTTACTTAATGTATATAACATTATATGTATTTATCAATTTGATTAAAAAATATCATCATTCATAAAAAAACAAAAACAAGAGGAATCTTATAAATATTTCGCTTTAGGCAGGAGCTTAATTAAACTATATCTTTTATATACTTATAAAAATAAAATGATACCTGTTCCTGTGATACCAGTGACTGTTAAATTCTTAATTGTTGCTTGTGCGATGGAAAATTAAATAAATATTTTTATGGTTGATTTATCGATTCCTCTGCAAAATGGATATATGACTTCTGTCTTCGGTTGCTCCTGAGATTCTTTTTAATTCGCCAAGCAACAATGACACATTTTGGCATGATTACAAGGCTGCAGCAAAATATTTTTTTGGTTTTTGAAGCATAGTTCACAGATCACACTTGTGGGATTCGTTTTTTTTTTCTTCATCCTCAGAATCTGTTTGCAAATCCCGGACTACGATTTATAATTTGGTTATTATCGCATGAAGCGGCCTTCAAAAACTCTCTAATAGTAATTTTTTTTAAGTCTTCTGTTAAGGATTTTATGAACTCAGACTTCATTCTTAAAGCTTTTTTTTTTGATGAAGTACATTCTTCTGACCATCCAAAAGTTTTTGAAGGTCGTGAAAACGTTGAAAACGTTGGCTCCAGCCTGCAGTAAAAAAAATTAATAAAACACAACTAGGGGTTTGCCCATGACTTCTGCGCTCCAAATATCATCTGAAAATTCCTGCATTTGCACTTTTAAGGCCCAATACAAAAATCCATATTCTCAAAATTTCCTTGTTCTATAACGAGCATTGAACTTCTTATAAAGTTGGTTTTATAAGGCATACAACAATATCATTAAATTTAAATTAACTAAAAATAAAGTTATCAAATGTTCGTAATTTTCCGAAAAGTAAGTTTTTTTTTTAAATTTGCTTGGCAGTTTTCGTAGAATTTTTTTTATGTCCTTACGCACTTTAACCCAAATTTACGGAACCACGAAACCAAAATTTTTTTTTTGGTTCTACTTTGCTGTTTGCTACAACAAAAACCGCAATGACAACAAAAAAAATTTTATTTAATATAATTTTATATCTATCCAATATAAAAAGCCGTTTGTCCTTGTAGTTGTTGAGTAATTCAATTTCTAGCGAAGCGTTAAAAATGGATCTACCTTATTTTAGCAAATCGGGCGTAATGTCCAAAAATTTTTTGGGCATTATGTCCGTTTTTATTTCGGACATAACGCCCGAATAATTTTGGGTCTTATGTCCGCTTTTATGTCGGTCATTTCGCCCAAATTTAATTCGGGCGTTAAGTCCAAAATGAAAACGGACTTATCGCCCGAATTAAATTTTGGCGATAAGTCCTCGGGCGTTATGTCATGCCACCGTTCAAAATATAATGTTCATAACCTCGGATCCTCCAGTATCAAGAGTCAGGAAAAAAAATAAATCAAATGCCAAAATCAGCTTTATATTTATTGCCAAATGTACCTGAAGTTATATAGGAATTCTCTAATCTAATATTTAAAAGTAGCGATGAGGATAGAATAAAGAAAATTGTTGAAAAAATAAAAAAATTGGCTGTGTGGTTTATTTTTAATTAAAAAATCTCTGAAATCTAAAGTTTTAAAAATTTGGCCAGATTATTCCTACGGAAACTATAGGATATACTTTTCCGATTATAAAAAAAAATAGTTTTAGTTAAGAATTTAAAAAAAGGTAATAAAATTCTATTTTTAAATTTAAAAAAAAAATATTTCACTAAATATTTGTGGCTTTAAAGTTTTTTTTTTGTAATACTTTATTACTCTTACAAATAGGGGAAAGTTAACTTCGGCTAGGCCGAAGTTTTGTATACCCTTGCAGCTTCAATTGAAAACACAAAAGTTTTTCTAACAAAGACTACTTTTTGGACCTTACTTTTCTATGGGATCAATACTTAATAGATGTCTGATTTCGACCAAATCATGGAACAGCATAAAAAAGTTTTTCTAACAAGAACTTCTTTTTCGACCGATCATTCATTCTGCAGCTATATGCTATAGTCATCCGATTTTGATAAAACTTTGTAGAATTGTTTAAAAATATATAAAATAATTGAATGCCAATGATAAAGACTTTTTCAATAAAAACAAAACAGTTTTTCTCACTAGAACTAGTTTTTCGACTTTGCCACCGGACTCCGCTGAATTATAGGGCTATTTTGTCTTTTTCGCCTCACTGTGAGGCTGCTCTCATTTTGGCGGCTTTAGTTATAACAAGTAAGGGAGCTGCAGTCGAGTGCCCCGACTACAAAATACCCTGTTCCCTTGATTTCGTGTGTTTTTTCTTTACATACACACACACTCACACATACACACACTCCAACATACACACAAACGCATGGCATGCGGCCGCGCGCGATAACTGACAATGCAAGGCCCCCCTCTCTCCCACAAGCAAAATTGATTCGTATATAACTTCGGTGTTTATTGACCGATTTTAGTGATCTTTTCAGAATAGATAGATAGATGGGCCTTACTTGATATATGTAAAGTTTGGTAGGTCTATCTAAAGAATTGTGGCTCTGACAGTTTTTTGCGCTTAAAGGGGGGAAGGGAGGGAATTTTCCAAATCTGAAACAAACTCGTATTGAATCGGGTAAACACCTATCTACATGCAAAAATTTGTGGCTCTAGCTCTTATAGTCTCTGAGAAACACGCGTTCATACGGACAGACGGACAGGGCTAAATCGACTCGGCTGTTGATGCTGATCAAGAATATATATACTTTATAGGGTCGCAAATGTTTCCATCTACCTAGTTACATACTTTTGCACAACTTCATGATCCCCCTTTTCCCATTTTCAATGGGAATAGGGTATAAAAACGTATAGTGTTCTGGCTCACAGAGAGTCATCTGAGCCGAGAGAGCGAGGTGAAAAAATTAAGGCCCCTCACCATTCCAGAATACACCACCTAGTAAGTAAATTCACCTTGCGCTTAGCATAAGCATTTAAATATACGCTGAGCCGTTCAGTCGGAATGACGGGTCGAATAACGAGCGGAGAGAAATGCTGCGTGCAGAAATGCCAAAAATCAATGCGAAAATTTCCAGATATTACATTTCTTAGATTTCCTGATGCCGATTCCATTTTTACACAATGAGTTATGAAAAAAAAATATTTATTTGTCAGGATCATTTCTTCAGCACCTACATGGGTGAAAAAAAATTAAAAAAGGAGGCGATTCCAACATAAGATTTGTATGAAGACATTAACATCAATTGCGACGATTTTGATGAAGCCGGGGTTACACCTCCCTCAAAGCAGCTACAAATTAAAGGATAAAGAACAGCTTTTTGTTACAAAAAATAAAATTACTCAAAGCCAAAGTATAATCTGCTTAAAATATTTTGCCAGTGAAGAAATCTACGCCAAAAGTAGACTTGCAGAAAACTATTGATTCCTTAAAAAGTAGTAATGAGTCGACAATTTTTTGCAAATTTATTACACGCAGTCGGCCAAAAAAGTATTCAGAAGACGCCAAGTTCTTGGCTTAAGATATATTAGATGTTTCGCAGTCAACATATATATTTTTACGAAACAAGCACTTCAAATAGATGGGCTCCAATAAAGTTTTTTCAGTCTGGAAAATAGAGCAATCAATTATATAGCAAAGTTCTGCTTAGAACTAAAAGAGAACAAAAAAAACAAAAAAGGTGCTATTAATGAATGAAATGGCAATTTGGATGGAACTGAGATACTACCAAAAATTGGATTTAATAGGTGGGTTTGAAAGCAATGGCTTTAAAAGAACGAATAAAATGGCAAAGCAAGTCCTTGTTTTCAAATTCCAGCACTATTTTAAACTATTTCGTAACGGAGAACGGGTTGTCAGCAGATGTATTATGTGAAATTGTTAAAAAAAAGGTGGCCCTTATGAACAGTTTTGGACTTGAAGTTAAAGTTTTGGTGTGCGATCAAGGGTCTTCGAATAGGAAATGTTTTTCAAATTTCGGAGTAACCAAAGACCAACCATTTATTGAAATCGAAGACAATAAATTTTATTTCATGTATGACTTTTTTTCCCCATTTAAAAAAATCTCTGCGAAATGGATGGATTACCTGCGACCTTCAGACACCAGATGGGAAAACCTGTTTTTCATTTAAAAAAGAGCTTTGAGTGCACAAAACTAACAAGGCAGCATATTTTTCCAATTTCATTTGAAAAATGCGAGTAAGCTAAACACTCAATTGTTTAGCAACACAGTTCAAGCTGCGATTAAATGTACATGTAAATATAACTCTATAAGCGAAACTGTTGGTTTTAAAACGGGTTCAAAGGAGCTAGCTCTGTCAACAGAAGACTTTTTAAAAAAAGTTTACCAAATATTCGATTGCAATAGTAGATTGGCAGTGAATCTTTCAAATTCATTCAGAAATTACATACAAGAAGTAAATTTTGTGCATACACAGAGAAAACCAAATAAGCTACAAACCACATGTAGAAACGGCAATTCTAAACAAAACATAGCTCACCCTGCAAAATCTTACACGAAAATGTAGAAAACAGAAAGCTACACGTGGCGGTTAGAAAAACTACACGAACGTTTAGAAATAAAAAAGATAAACGAGGCATGCAGAAAAGTTAAATTTTACGTGGACAAATGCAAAGGCTACATGACAGGAGAAAATCAGCGTTTTTTTTAAGTATTTCAACATTTTTCATTAAGCTTTTTGAATTCCACACAGAAATGTAGGTTTTCTACATTAACGTTTACACTCATAAAAAAGTTCAATTACCCAAAATTAGAAATTCGCCTTTGAAATCCGTCCTAAGGCGACCCACCCTAAAATTTAGAAAAATAGTTTGTTATGGAAAGCTTTTCTTAACTAAAGGGCTACTTTTCTTAGAATAAGAATCTCTTTCTGAATCATAGAAAACTATTTTCTTAAAATAAGAAATTTTTTCTAATATAGAAATAAGAATAATAAAAATAAGAGAAAAGTATTTTCTTAAAAGCAGAACAAATTGTTTAAGACCACCGGTTCAGGTCCACCACCGAGTCCAGGTCTACTACCGGTTCCAGGTTCCCCACCGGGTCCAAGTCCACCACCGGTCCAAGTCCACCACCGGTCTAGGTCCAAGTCCACCACCGGTTCAGGTCCAAGTCCACCACCGGTCCATCTCCAGGTCCGCTTCGCTTGAACAATACCCCAGCTGCTTTGATTAATTTTTACAAATAAATAAAAATTTTCAGGGACTGACTGGGACTAGAACCCAAGACCTTTGTCGCGCGCAACTACGGCGGCCGCCTGTTTTTAAAAAATTACTGTATTCTCTTTAAGGGCTACTATTTTCTAAAATTAAAGGTTAATTTTGCCCTATTTTTAAGAAAAAGACTTAAGAAAAATGCGCCCTAATTATCAGAAAAATCTGGAAAAATTTTTTTATGCCATATTTTTCGTAGTTTCAGAAAAATTTTCTGTTTATTAGAAAATTTTTCTAAATACCAGGGCAAATTTTAAAATAGGGCGATTTTCTAAAATTCATGGCGAATTTTTTTCTGAGTGTAGATATTGAAAACCTATACGCGCGTGTAGAAATTCTGAACGAAAATGTAGCTCAAAATCAGTTCAGAAAAGTTACATTGTTCATCTAGAAAACTGTTTTCCACACGTGCCGTGTAGGTTTTCTAAGCAATCGTAAAGGATTTCAAATGCTAAATGCTACATTTTGAAAATCTACACGAAACGTGTAGCTCATCGTCGCTTCCCTTTATAACTGTGATTTGCGGCATTGCCGCGCGAGTGCTTACATATTCGTATGGGCTAGGCTGCCGGCAATTGTGTCTAAGATCCCGAGACAAGGTAAGTTGTGAGTTCGAATCCCAGACAAGTGAAAAATAAAAAAAAAAATAGGGGAAGCTTACTTCGGCTCGGCCGAAGTTTTTATTTACCCTTGCAGCTTTTATTGAAAACAAAAAAGGTTTTTTTAACTAAGACTACTTTTTGGACATTACTTTTCTATGGGATCTATACTATATAGATGTCTGATTTCGACCAAATTTGGTGAAATCGTTGAAAAGCATAATAAACTTTTAATTACGAAATTTGGATGCGATCCCATTTAAAACAAAAATGTTTTTCTCACTGGAACTTTTATTTCGACCGGTGAATCGTACTGAAGCTATATGCTATAGTCATCCGATTTTGACCAAACTTTGTAGAATTGTCTAAAAGTATATAAAATAAGTGTATGCCTATGATAAGGACGATTTCATAAAAAACAAAAGTTTTTCTCATTAAAACTAGTTTTTCGACCGATCGTGCCTAAGGCAGCTAAATGCTATAGTCATCCGATCCGGCCGGTTCCGACAAATGTGCAGCGTATTTATACCAAAAGACTTCGGTCAAGGTTTGGTGAGAATAGCTTTGAAACTGACGGAGGAGATAGCATAGAACCAGACGGACAGACGGACTGGGCTAAATCAACTCAGCTCGTCATGCAGATCAAGAATATATATACTTTATGTGGTCGGAGATGCTTCCTTCAATGCGTTACAAACATCCGCGCAAATTTATAATCCCCTTTGCAAGGCCCTTTGCAAGGGTATAAAAACAAACTGCAAAGGTAAACTTTCCCCTATCTTAATAATATGGATTGTGACTCAACCACGGTTTTCTGCAACAATTCCAACCGGGTTGGTCTGTTTTTCTCCCACTCAAAACAACATATAACCTGATGGGTGAAAAGTATTCGGCTAATAAATATTTAATGTTGTGTGATGCTTATATGCAAGCCAGCACGAACAATAGCACCAAGTTGATAACACCTATGCCACCTGGTTCGATGTCAGAGCTGGTGAAGAAATTGAAGAAATCCAAACTCAAGCGAACGCTTGCTAAAAAGAAAAAATAAAACATAATAACCAAAAATATTTAAAAATAATTATTTGTTCTGAACTGCTCGATAGTCACAATTCAACTAAATCTATTTGATATCTCAAATTCAGCCAAGATAATTGAACATGACGTTATAGTTCCAGCCTACTAATTACAGGAACTATGGGCATTAGACTGAGCATCAAAAACATGGGAATTTCAAAATTGGAAATGTTCTGGTTCTCAAAGCTCAAAAAAAACGTAAAATTTTTAAGTTCCCGTAATGGAAAACCAAAATTCCATTTATTAAGTCTAAATGGTTCCGCAAAGTCTTTTAAGTTTCTGCATTTCCCATTTCCCCCTTTTTTTACTTATTCAACAATGTAGCTTTCGAATGGCCAAACATTTTTGTCGAATTTATCATTTTTTATTTCAAAGAAAAATGGAGAATATTAAGGAACTAAAGAGCATATATTTAATTGGTACATTGCGTTCAATTATAATATCTGCAGATGGCAGGCCTTCCAGCTTAAACAGCTTAAGTGTCTTACAATCAGTTGGAGCTACCATGAAACCAGGAAGAAATGTATGCAGAAGCACAAGAAATATAGGGAACAACCAAAAAATGCATGTGGCAATAATGAGATGTATCGGGACAAAGAGAAGAATTTTATGGATCATTTAGAAGGGTTCTTTAACGTCGCCTCAGAAAATTCTCTTAAATTAAGAATCTTTTGTATTTGTCTGAAGAACTCGTTGCTTTATCATTTTTCGATGAGGAACTTACAAAGACGGACAAGATAGAAATGGTGAAATATCTAAAAATGGAACCTTTTGTAACAAATGAAAAGAAATTGTCAAGACGACTTGAAGACTGTAATATATAGACAGCGGATTTTTATTTTTAAATACCATATAAAGTTTTTCACTTACCCTTACGGGGACTCGGAACCCAGGACCTCAAAGACTGCAACAACCGCTGACACCGACGTTCCAGCCATCACCACCAAATTACGCGTTGTTCTGTATGCCTCTAAATCTTAATTTAAATTGTAGCCCGAACCCTCTTGGCATTTTGAAACGAATTTGGAATGCTGGCATATAGCTCAGAAAAGGGCTGTTATTTCTTTGGAACGTTGAGGTCGAGGGTTCAAATCCCCGTAGGAGCATGGTATTTTTTTATATTTTTTTTAATTTATTACTTTTTTAAGATATTTTTAGCATTGTCTATATTTTTTACAATACATTAATAGATTTTTTACGCCCATAACGTCAAAATATACAAATTTTATGGGCTAAAATTTTTTTAGCCTCTTGAACGTTGAAGTCGTGGGTTCAAATCCCCCCATCTGTTTTCTTAAATTTTTTTTTAAATTTTATTAATTTCTTTAAGGTGTTTTTAGCATTGTCTATATTTTTTACATTGTATTGTTTGATTTTTTACGAACATAACGTCAAAATATATAAAAAATATACAAAAGGTTTGGTTGGGCTGGCTCGAGGTCATCCGTCTCTTCCGAAAATAAAACGGCCTTTTTGTTTTATATTTTCCCAATATATTTCGAGCCCACATCGGGGTCCGTCTTTAGGGGGCTAACAAACAACAATTGAACAAATATTTTACAAGCTTTTCCATTAAATTACTTTAACAAAATTAAAAAACCTATACATACATTTTTACGGGACAAGTGCAACTGCTCGCCACGGAGTTTGATTTGAAACTGACTTATCCTAGTGTTTGTGTTGGTCAAGTAAATGTCTGTATATGTGTGCACAGTTCTCTGTGTCCGTTTTGAAGTTAAGCCTAATGTTTGTTGGTGTGTTAATGATGTGAAGCATCTCAAGAGTGAAACGCTTGCTATAATGTCGCTCTTGTTGTAAAATGCTCGTGGCATCAAAATCGGGAGAGTGGCCGCTCTCAGCACAGTGGGCTGCTAGCGCTGTCTTTTGTGTGTGTGTGATTCATTACGTTTTTTTATGTCTGATTTGTGTCCAGATAGTCGAGTCCTAAGTTTTGATTTTGTCGTCCCAACATATATTTTGTAACATATATTGGTCCCGTCTCCAGCGCATGGTATTTTGTATATTAAATTATTTTTGTCCAACGTTGTTATCCTACTTTTCATATTGTTGAATAGTTGAATAGTATTGTGATCTGTTCTCTGTCATATAAGTCCGATTTTGCGAGTCTTTCCGAGTACTGTGGTATATATGTTACTGACTTGTACATTTTGGTCTGTTCCGCTGGTGCTCTTGTGGTTTCTTTTCCAATTCCTTTGATGATCGTCATTATGATGTTTTGAGGAAAGTCATTCATTGTCAGTAGTTTTTTGATGGTCAATAAGTTCTCTTCATGAAAAATTGGGTCGCTCGTGACAATTATCCGCTTGGCAAGATTCTTAGCCGAATTAATTATCATGTTTTTGGGATGTTTTGAATGAAAATTTATTATCCGTCCTGAGGCTGTGGGTTTTTGATACCAGTTGACTTTTAGTGTGTTGTTTATTCTGTGGACTACGGAGTCTAAAAATGGTAGTTTGTTATTTTCTTCTGTCTCCAACGTAAATTGTATGTCCTTATGGTATGAGTTTAGTGTCTCCAGAGTTTTTTTGACGTGACAACGTCTTATAATTCGATAGAGCCGGCTGCACGCACGAAAAAACATGACTCATGCGTCGTTACCTCGCGTTGAGGCGTTCCATGTACTAATACATACACACACTTCACACATATAGCTCAGCAGACCAACGCATTGTTGTTGTTTCAACAGGCCAACACTCTCTGTGAGCTGTGCTTAGTTGTAATTTGACATTTGTAAACAGAGAGAATGGCTCTCAGTACGCTCTCCCTGTGAAGAGACGATCAACGGGAAAAAAAGCTTCCACGCATATTTTGTTTTGGTTATAAGCAGATTTAAAGTTTCTGGTCTAAAGGAAATCGAATTGACCAGAAATTTTTCGCGAGGCAAGTGCTGCTAATAAAATGAATTTCGGAGCGTAAACAATAATTAATATTGTTTAAAAATTTGTTATATTGCTAATCCTATTGATATGTTCGTCTTCCTTTCTAGCATAGTAATGTTGAAAGGAGTATTAAGGGCGAAAAAATTGAATTGCTATTATTTATTGTTTTATAGCGAATTAAAGATACGGTGACATGCAGATGGCATAGAATTCCATTTAACCAAAAAAATTAATGCAAAAATAGTCAGTATTCTTCTGGAAAATCGATCAGATACAGGAAAGGTACATTATAAGAAACATATAAACAATTCAATGGGAAATTCACTAATCAAATTTAAATACACCGCGCACAATTGGAGACTGTGCTGTGATTTTGAGATTGAATCGGTATTACATCGAATCGGAAATACATCGAATATATGGATTTATTGCCTGTGTAGGGTCAGGCACTATCACTGCGCTACAAAATCCCGCCAAAAAATAAATGTTTACATTTTGTTTCTTCACACTTTCTTTGGAGCCTTCCCCAAGCGACATTTTCCAGAAATGCATTGAAAATTATTTTAAGACTTACACTTTACCAAAACTTTAACAAAAGATCAAGGAAAGGAAGAAACGGTGTTTATAGCTTTCTGGGTAGTATAAAAAAGACCTAACTATGCCAAGTTTGTTAACCAAATGTTGGCTAACTGTTTAAATTGGAATATATGTTAATCAGATTTTCCAGGGATTAAAAAAGGTTCAGATACAAATATTTTTGGACCAAAAACTATGCCAATTTAAGACTTTTTTGACATACATATTACTTTAGACTTAAAAGTGAACATCCTTTAATGTTCGACCACAGGACGAGCCTAGTAAATATTAAATCTTCCACATATCACAACACCGTGTCTGAAATGACAGGTTGGACCAGCCATCTGTCAAAGGGAACATTTTCTCCTATATCAAACACATTGAGGCGGGCTTTTTAAAAATTAGATTTACGAAAATTTTAATGTTTCCAAATTTTAAATGTAAGATTTATAAACAATAATTTAATCATTGTTTATTCTTATAATGAATTATTTAAAATCATTACTTTTTTATAACAAATTACAATTAAATTTGCAAAAATATTTAAGTAACTAATTGAAAAAATTTAATTATATTATTAAAATAATAAAATCAAAATTTAAATTTTAACAATTGAGTAAAAATTTAAACAATAAATTTTATTCAAGTATTTTGTTGTATTTTTATTTTTTAAATTTAAAATGAAGAATTGAATGAAGAATTTTATGAAACGTTGTCACGTTCAACTATCGTCAGTAAACCGACTTTACAGACAACCAATTTTTTTTTTGAACGTCATCTTCTCGAAGTATAGCAAATAAATCGTCAACATATTTAGTTAATAGTCTAGTGGTCTTTACATTTTTGAGCACTTCTTCCATAACAATGTCTGCTATTATTGGTGAAGCCGAATATCCCATTGGGATACCTTTTAACTGGACATACAGTTCCTCCTCAAACTTGAAGTACCTATTTTCTGTTATGCAAATATGTAGTGTTTCCAGAAAAAGTTTTTTTTGGCATATTTGTGTATTTTTGGATGATATTCCATTTTTTCCGAATCACATCAATTCCTAGGTCAGTAGGGATACTGGGGAATAGCGATATTACGTCAAAAGAAATAAGTTTTTCGTCAACAAAAATGTGGGAGTCATTAATCTTCATTTTGAATTCCGTTGCGTTTTTTACGTTGTATGTGGAACCGGTCGTCAAGTGTTTTAAAATGTCAGACATATATTTGCATAGTTGATAAGAGGGGGAGTTGATCATGGAACAGATAGGTCGGAGAGGAGTGTCCTTTTTGTGGATCTTTGGTAAACCATAAATTCTAGGTGGTAGCGCCGGATTTGTCACGAGTCTGTTTCTTTCGTTCCTTGAAATCAGCTCCACTTTAAATAGTTTTTCCACAATTTCGTTGTTTTTTGTTTGTAGCCTTGAAGTGGGGTCTTTCCTTAATATCCGATATGTAGATAAATCGTCTAGTATTTCCTTCATTTTGCCTGTGTAGTCGTTTTAAATAATGATGTCTTTATTTTCCCTTAGAAATGTCTTGGTCTGTCCCACTGTGTCTAATATTGCATATATATATGTTATATATTAGACACAGTGGGACAGATATAGAGATATTAAATATAACTCTATAAGCGAAACTGTTGGTTTTAAAACGGGTTTAAAGGAGCTAGCTCTGTCAACAGAAGACTTTTTAAAAAAAGTTTACCAAATATTCGATTGCAATAGTAGATTGGCAGTGAATCTTTCAAATTCATTCAGACATTCCTGACTTACATACAAGAAGTAAATTTTGTACATACACAGAGAAAACCAAATAAGCTACAAACCACATGTAGAAACGGCAATTCTAAACGAAACATAGCTCACCCTGCAAAATCTTACACGAAAATGTAGAAAACAGAAAGCTACACGTGGCGTTTAGAAAAAACTACACGAACTTTTAGAAATAAAAAAGGTAAACGAGGCATACAGAAAAGTTAAATTTTGCGTGGACAAATGCAAAAGCTACATGACAGGAGAAAATCAGCGTTTTTTTTAAAGTATTTCAACATTTTTCATTAAGCTTTCTGAATTCCACACAGAAATGTAGGTTTTCTACATTAGCCCTTAAAATTAGAAATTCGCCTTTGAAATCCGTCCTAAGGCGACCCACCCTAAAATTTAGAAAAATAGTTTGTTATGGAAAGCTTTTCTTAACTAAAGGGCTACTTTTCTTAGAATAAGAATCTCTTTCTGAATCATAGAAAACTATTTTCTTAAATTAAGAAATTTTTTTCTAATAAAGAAATAAAAATTATAAAAATAAGGGAAAAGTATTTTCTTAAAAGCAGAACAAATTGTTTAAGACCACCGGTTCAGGTCCACCACCGAGTCCAGGTCTACTACCGGTTCCAGGTTCCCCACCGGGTCCAAGTCCACCACCGGTCCAAGTCCACCACCGGTCTAGGTCCAAGTCCACCACCGGTCCAGGTCCAAGTCCACCACCGGTCCATCTCCAGGTCCGCTTCGCTTGAACAATACCCCAGCTGCTTTGATTAATTTTTATAAATAAATAAAAATTTTTTTTTTTTAAAATTTTTTTGGTTTGGAGACAAGGTAGTTGTGAGTTCGAATCCCAGACAAGTGAAAAATAAAAAAAAAAAAAATAGGAAGCTTACTTCGGCTCGGCCGAAGTTTTTATTTACCCTTGCAGCTTTTATTGAAAACAAAAAAGGTTTTTTTAACTAAGACTACTTTTTGGACATTACTTTTCTATGGGATCTATACTATATAGATGTCTGATTTCGACCAAATTTGGTGAAATGGTTGAAAAGCATAATAAACTTTTAATTACGAAATTTGGATGCGATCCCAATTTAAACAAAAATGTTTTTCTCACTGGAACTTTTATTTCGACCGATGAATCGTACTGAAGCTATATGCTATAGTCATCCGATTTTGACCAAACTTTGTAGAATTGTCTAAAAGTATATAAAATAAGTGTATGCCTATGATAAGGACGATTTCATAAAAAACAAAAGTTTTTCTCATTAAAACTAGCTTTTCGACCGATCGTGCCTAAGGCAGCTAAATGCTATAGTCATCCGATCCGGCCGGTTCCGACAAATGTGCAGCGTATTTATACCAAAAGACTTCGGTCAAGGTTTGGTGAGGATAGCTTTGAAACTGACGGAGGAGATAGCATAGAACCAGACGGACAGACGGACAGGGCTAAATCAACTCAGCTCGTCATGCATATCAAGAATATATATACTTTATGTGGTCGGAGATGCTTCCTTCAATGCGTTACAAACATCCGCGCAAATTGATAATCCCCTTTGCAAGGCCCTTTGCAAGGGTATAAAAACAAACTGCAAAGGTAAACTTTCCCCTATCTTAATAATATGGATTGTGACTCAACCACGGTTTTCTGCAACAATTCCAACCGGGTTGGTCTGTTTTTCTCCCACTCAAAACAACATATAACCTGATGGGTGAAAAGTATTCGGCTAATAAATATTTAATGTTGTGTGATGCTTATATGCAAGCCAGCACGAACAATAGCACCAAGTTGATAACACCTATGCCACCTGGTTCGATGTCAGAGCTGGTGAAGAAATTGAAGAAATCCAAACTCAAGCGAACGCATGCTAAGAAGAAAAAATAAAACATAATAACCAAAAATATTTAAAAATAATTGTTTGTTCTGAACTGCTCGATAGTCACAATTCAACTAAATCTATTTGATATCTCAAATTCAGCCAAGATAATTGAACATGACGTTATAGTTCCAGCCTACTAATTACAGGAACTATGGGCATTAGACTGAGCATCAAAAACATGGGAATTTCAAAATTGGAAATGTTCTGGTTCTCAAAGCTCAAAAAAAAACGTAAAATTTTTAAGTTCCCGTAATGGAAAACCAAAATTCCATTTATTAAGTCTAAATGGTTCCGCAAAGTCTTTTAAGTTTCTGCATTTCCCATTTCCCCCTTTTTTTACTTATTCAACAATGTAGCTTTCGAATGGCCAAACATTTTTTGTCGAATTTATCATTTTTTATTTCAAAGAAAAATGGAGAATATTAAGGAACTAAAGAGCATATATTTAATTGGTACATTGCGTTCAATTATAATATCTGCAGATGGCAGGCCTTCCAGCTTAAACAGCTTAAGTGTCTTACAATCAGTTGGAGCTACCATGAAACCAGGAAGAAATGTATGCAGAAGCACAAGAAATATAGGGAACAACCAAAAAATGCATGTGGCAATAATGAGATGTATCGGGACAAAGAGAAGAATTTTATGGATCATTTAGAAGGGTTCTTTAACGTCGCCTCAGAAAATTCTCTTAAATTAAGAATCTTTTGTATTTGTCTGAAGAACTCGTTGCTTTATCATTTTTCGATGAGGAACTTACAAAGACGGACAAGATAGAAATGGTGAAATATCTAAAAATGGAACCTTTTGTAACAAATGAAAAGAAATTGTCAAGACGACTTGAAGACTGTAATATATAGACAGCGGATTTTTATTTTTAAATACCATATAAAGTTTTTCACTTACCCTTACGGGGACTCGGAACCCAGGACCTCAAAGACTGCAACAACCGCTGACACCGACGTTCCAGCCATCATCACCAAATTACGCGTTGTTCTGTATGCCTCTAAATCTTATTATAAATTGTAGCCCAAACCCTCTTGGCATTTTGAAACGAATTTGGAATGCAGGCATATAGCTCAGAAAAGGGCTGTTATTTCTTTGGAACGTTGAGGTCGAGGGTTCAAATCCCAGTAGGAGCATGGTATTTTTTTATTTTTTTTTAATTTATTACTTTTTTGAAGGTATTTTTAGCATTGTCTATATTTTTTACAATACATTAATAGATTTTTTACGCCCATAACGTCAAAATATACAAATTTTATGGGCTAAAATTTATTTAGCCTCTTGAACGTTGAGGTCGTGGGTTCAAATCCCCCCATCTGTTTTTTTTAAATTTTTTTTTAAATTTTATTAATTTCTTTAAGGTGTTTTTAGCATTGTCTATATTTTTTTACATTGCATTGTTTGATTTTTTACAAACATATCGTCAAAATATACAAAATATATACCAAAGGTTTGGTTGGGCTGGCTCGAGGTCATCCGTCTCATCCGAAAATAAAACGGCCTTTTTGTTTTATATTTTCCCAATATATTTCGTGCCCATATCGGGGTCCGTCTTCAGGGGGCTAACAAACAACAATTGCACAAATATTTTACAAGCTTTTCCATTAAATGTCCAACGTTGTTATCCTACTTTTCATATTGTTGAATAGTGCCGCCGTAGTGAATGTTGGTTTGTGAGCTATTGTGATCTGTTCTCTGTCATATAAGTCCGTATAAGTGTAATAATAATGTAGTGTAGTGTAAAGTGTAATAAAATTTCATTCAAAACATCCCAAAAACATGATAATTAATTCGGCTAAGAATCTTGCCAAGCGGATAATTGATACGAGCGACCCAATTTTTCATGAAGAGAACTTATTGACCATCAAAAAACCACTGACAATGAATGACTTTCCTCAAAACATCATAATGACGATCATCAAAGGAATTGGAAAAGAAACCACAAGAGCACCAGCGGAACAGACCAAAATATACAAGTCAGTAACATATACATCACAGTACTCGGAAAGACTCGCAAAATCGGACTTATATGACAGAGAACAGATCACAATAGCTCACAAACCAACATTCACTACGGCGGCACTATTCAACAATATGAAAAGGAGGATAACAACGTTGGACAAAAATAATTTAATATACAAAAATACCATGCGCTGGAGACGGGACCAATATATGTAACAAAATATATGTTGGGACGACAAAATCAAAACTTAGGACAAAACTTAGGACGACAGAAATCAGATATAAAAAATAGGGGAAAGTTAACTTCGGCTCGGCCGAAGTTTTGTATACCCTTGCAGCTTCCATTGATAACAAAAAAGTTTTTCTAAGACTATTTTTGGGACATTACTTTTCTATGGGATCTATACTATAAAGATGTCTGATTTCTATTAAACTTGGTGAAATCATGGAAAGGCATAATACACTGTTAATTGCGAAATTTGGAGGCGATGTCATTTAAGACAAAAAGTTTTTCTAACTTGAACTTCTTTTTCGACCGATCATTCATACTGCAGCTATATGCTATAGTCATCCGATTTTGACCAATCTTTGTAGAAATGTGTCCAAAGTAAATAAAATAAGTGTATGCCAATGATAAGGACGTTTTCATTAAAAAAAAAAAGTTTTTCTCACTAGAACTAGTTTTTCGACCGATCGTTCCTATGGGAGCTATATGCTATAGTCATCCGATTTCGACCAATCTTTGTAGAATTGTGTAAAAGTATATAGATTAAGTGTATGCCAATGATAAGGACGTTTCCACTAAAAACAAAAAAGTTTTTCTCACTAGAACTAGTTTTTCGACCGATCGTTCCTATGGGAGCTATATGCTATAGTCATCCGATTTCGACCAATCTTTGTAGAATTGTGTAAAAGTATATAGATTAAGTGTATGCCAATGATAAGGACGTTTTCATTAAAAACAAAAAAGTTTTTCCCACTAGAACTAGTTTTTCGACCGATCGTTCCTATGGCAGCTATATGCTATAGTCATCCGATTTCGACCAAACTTAGTGAAATCATGGGAAAGGATAGTAAACTAAGAAATACGTACTTTGGAGGCGTTTCCATTAAAAACAAAAAAGTTTTTCTCTTTAAGACTAGTTTTTCAACCGATCGTTCCTATGGCAGCTATATGCTATAGTCATCCGATCCGGCCGGTTCCGACAAATGTGCAGCGTATTTGTACCAAAAGACTTTGTGCAAAGTTTGGTGAGGATAGCTTTAAAACTGACGGAGGAGATAGCATAGAAACAGACGGACAGACGGACAAGGCTAAATCAACTCAGCTCGTCGTGCTGATCAAGAATATATATACTTTATGTGGTCGGAGATGCTTCCTTCTATGCGTTACAAACATCCGGACAATTTTATAATACCCTCTGCAAGGGTATAAAAAACGTAATGAATCACACACACAAAAAACAGCGATAGCAGCCCACTGTGCTGAGAGCGGCCACTCTCCCGATTTTGATGCCACGAGCATTTTACAACAAGAGCGACATTATAGCAAGCGTTTCACTCTTGAGATGCTTCACATCATTAACACACCAACAAACATTAGGCTTAACTTCAAAACGGACACAGAGAACTGTGCGCACATATACAGACATTTACTTGACCAACACAAACACTAGAATAAGTCAGTTTCAAATCAAACTCCGTGGCGAGCAGTTGCACTTGTCCCGTAAAAATGTATGTATAGGTTTTTTAATTTTGTTAAAGTAATTTAATGGAAAAGCTTGTAAAATATTTGTTCAATTGTTGTTTGTTAGCCCCCTGAAGACGGACCCCGATGTGGGCTCGAAATATATTGGGAAAATATAAAACAAAAAGACCGTTTTATTTTCGGATGAGACGGATGACCTCGAGCCAGCCCAACCAAACCTTTGGATTACTGAAGATCAGGTCGCTTAAACCAACACATTACAAAATATATAGGCAAAAATATTTTTAGCCCATTGGACTATTTTTAAGCACTCAAATTTCTTAAACTTTTTTTCCTAAAATTGAAAGATTTAGGCTATTTTTAACATTTTTAAGGCAATTATTGCCTAAAAAGAAAATTTTCGGTCATAAAAACCAGATTCCTAAAATTTTAGGAATCACTTTATTCTCAGTGTAGCGAAAAGCTGGCGAATCTGCGGTAGCGAATTGCTTTTGAAAAGTAGTCAGTAACTACATGTTGTTAGTAACGTAGCTAGCAGCGGCAACAATTACTTGTTATTTACCGTGATATGCAGTAAAATATTGGGGAATTCATTTATTTCTAAAATTTTATTTTCTTTTTTATTTATTTGTTTTTGTTTACACTTTTAAACTTAATGATATGCTTCTTGTTTATGTGTAAAGCATCCCCGAGCTGCTCCTCAGCGGTTTCCTTTTCTCCACAAAAAATTGATGCTGTAAAAATGGTGTACATATAATAAATACATAATTATAAAATTAATATATTAGTTAATATAATACCTATAAGCGCAGCATTAAAGTTTTTATGTCCTTCAAGGATTTTTTGTTTTGTAGCCCGAAGACGTTATTCGCCATAACTTCTTCGCATAAAATTAGTCGAAGCCTTCGACTCGAAGGGCTTTACCGATTCCGCTAGGAGCCACAATCGATCTTATCGCTTGGATCTGTAGAAAGAAATGATTATATATATGGCCACATTAACTGGCAAGACATAGGATTACTTACGTATATGTAAAAATTATCAAGACTTTTTTCGCTGTCCATCTTCAAAAGCTCCCTTTCCGTCTGCAACGGGAACTTGAAGGATATCGGCAGCTCATCTTTTTGCTGGCGTAACAGTGCTAACTGCAGTTAACCTTAAAATAAACACATAAATTAAAAATTGGGGAAAGTTAACTTTGGCTCGGCCGAAGTTTTGTATACCCTTCCAGCTTCCATTGAAAACACAAAAGTTTTTCTAACTAAGACTACTTTTTGGACCTTACTTTTCTATGGGATCTATACTATATAGATGTCTTATTTCGACCAAACTTGGTGAAATCATGAAAAAGCATATTACACTGTAAATTAGGAAATTTGGAGGCGATCCCTTTTAAAACAAAAAAGTTTTTCGCACTAGAACTTCTTTTTCGACTGATCATTCATACTACATCTATATGCTAGAGTCATCCGATTTTGATAAGGCTTTGTAGAATTGTTTAACTGTAAATAAAAAAAGTGTATGCCAATGATAAGGACGTTTTCATAACTAGGACTAGTTTTATGCTATAGTCATCCGATTTCGACCAAACTTTGTAGAAATGTGCCCAAAGTATATAAAACAAGTGTATGCCAATGATAAAGACGTTTTCGTTAAAAACAAAAAAGTTTTTCTCACTAGAACTAGTTTTTCGACCGATCGTTCCTATGCACATTGGGCCAGATTTCAGTTTGGGCGGCATAAATTCAAAATTTTTATGGAAACAAATCGTGATTTTTATCAAATATTCTTAAAGAATATACATTAGGCATATTAAAACCACTAAGCGTTTTGATATTAGTGCAGCCCTGGATTTTTAGCAGGGCTGCAAAGTCAAGTGTTCGGACAGCTGCTTGTTGTGTTAAAAAACGAGAAACGGTCACTCAACTTTAAACTTGGGCCAATTTATAGCCTGTGCGTAAAAATTTAATCTAAAATATGGAAATTAAAGGTGAAGGTATGTAGAATGTGAATACTGAATCAAATTGTGTGTTGTTCTTGTTATATGTTGCTTCTGTTTACCGTTTTTTTATGTCCTTTTATAGAAAAACCTAACCAAAGTGCCCGTGAATTGTGGAGTTTAACTAACTTAATGACAATTTATGACCTTAATATGACCTTAATATATATTTCTCATCGTGTTATTAATGATATTTGCGGCTTTTTACGGCTTTGCGCGTATTCTCTTGATATTATGCAACGCTGTTTAATGTATGGAATGAAAACAACCGAAATGCCCGTGCAATTTCAAGCTGGATCTTTGAGCAGCTTAAGGAGCATGCAGTGAGCACAGAGAAGAGAAATGAAATTGACACAAAAATTAAAAACTTTGAGAATTATTTAAAAAAAAGGTTGCAAAAAAGCGCTCGAAATGTTCGAACATTCAAGTCAAAAAATTCAAAATGGTTATCGTCGAACATGGTGTTTTCATTAAATAGCACATCAACATTGAATCAAGTGGGACGTACACGTGTGTCATACAACGATGGTGGATCACGACTGAAGAGAAAATTGGCATCTGATTTGGCAGACAAACAAGAAAACAACACAAATCTTCTTGTGCATGCAGCAGCACTTTCGGCGGAAAAGTCGGATGAAAAAGATAAGGCACTTGTGTTGAGAACGTCTT
Source organism: Lordiphosa collinella (assembly GCA_018904265.1). Lineage (NCBI taxonomy): Eukaryota > Metazoa > Arthropoda > Insecta > Diptera > Drosophilidae > Lordiphosa > Lordiphosa collinella. The sequence continues at coordinate 49,439 of JAEIFV010000437.1, read as the reverse complement.
TGTGTAATTCTCATGAGCCGAAAAAACTTTGTTCTATACCGGTTCCTCTAACTCCGGATGAGGCGGTAGCCTTTTTGCTCGAAAATTCTTTGACTAAAAGTCAATACAGCAACATTCGGGAGTTAAATAAAAGTCAGAGAAGCAAAACATAAATGCAGGCCCCTTGGAATCACTATAACCGAAACATCAGCTAAAGTCTCTATACAAAACCTATTGGATCACACTGTTGGCCGCATCATCCTTTTCCAAGAAGAAGTATTTAAGCAGAATCCAAATATTAAAAATGTAAAGCTAGTCGCTAGTTATGGATTCGACGGGACGACTGGGAAAAGTATATATAAACATAGATTTATCGATGGCGAACCACAATCTATTGATCAATCCTTATTCGTCACTACCATGATACCACTGAAATTAATTGATGATCTTAATACTGTTTTGTGGTTAAATCGGAACCCTCAGTCTATTAGGTTTTGTAGGCCCCTTAAGCTAGAATTTGTTAAGGAAAGCAAGGAACATATTCTATCAGAAAAAAAAAAATTGAACGCTCAAGTACAAAATTTATCCTCTTTTTTATGTACAATTTTAAGTCAGAGAAATATTATGGTAACTTATGATATTTATATGTCCTTAATAGACGGAAAGGTTTTAAGCATTTTAACAGGAACAAAATCATGCCAATTGTGTCCAATTTGTGGGGCCAGCCCGAAAACTTTTATGGAGACTACCAATATTTGTTCACCTTTATTCAAGCCAAAACCTGGAAGCTTACAATATGGCACGCGTGGATACGTTTTATCGAGTTTGTACTCAAAATCTCTTACAGAATCGGTTTAAAAAAATGGCAAATAAGAGATACCCAATAAAAGCGGAAATAATACTAAGAAAACAAATTATTCAAAAGAGGTTGTGGAAGGAAATGGGCCTACACGTGGATAAGCCAAAGCAGAATGGAAATGGAAACTCCAACAATGGCAATACTGCTAGGAGAGCATTTTCAAATGTGAAGTTATTTGCAGAAATCCTAGAATTTGATTTTTCTCTTCTAGAAAATTTCCACGTCGTGTTAATTTCAATTTCATGCGAACTTCCAATTAGTGCTTTCAAGTTTCAGCAATTTTGTCAGAAAACAGTCTCCTCTTACTTGTCCAAATACGCATGGTATCCGATGTCAGCAACTATACATACAATTTTGATACACGGTTTTCAAATAATAGATTCGTCTGAAATACCAATAGGTTGTCTTGGTGAAAACGCTTCTGAAGCACGCAACAAGTATTATAAACGCGGCAGACGATCACATGCTCGACTAAACTCTAGACTCAACAATATGACAGATGTTTTCCAAAGAGCAATGGATTCCTCGGATCCTCTTCTATTTAGCATATATCTCAATAAAAGATTAGCTCAAATCCAAAAAAAAAACTTTGCCAAAAGATGTAATTGAGCTATTGGAGTCGCCAAGTTTTAAGATAAACTGCACTAACATTTCCCCAGACATAGACAGCGACTCTGATGCTGAAGTGGACTGTGATTCGATTCCTATTGAACTAGATGTTGAGCTAGATGAAATTTAAATAGTAATTATCCCTGTAACAAAATAGTAAGTGCTCTTTTCAAATCATGGGAAAGGATAGTAAACTAAGAAATACGAGGAGGCGTTTCTATTAAAAACAAAAAAGTTTTTCTCACTAAGACTAGTTTTTCGACCGATCGTTCCTATGACAGCTATATGCTATAGTCATCCGATCCAGCCGGTTCCGACAAATGTGCAGCGTATTTGTAACAAAAGACTTCGTGCAAAGTTTGGTGAGGATAGCTTGAAAACTGACGAAGGAGATAGCATAGAAACAGACAGACGGACGGACGGACAGACGGACAAGGCTAAATGAAGAATATATATACTTTATGTGGTCAGAGATGCTTCCTTCAATGCGTTACAAACATCCGCGCAATTTTATAATACCCTCTGCAAGGGTATAAAAATGGAAATAATGATTTATCATCTAAGAAACATGGATTGAAACAGGTTTTTCATTTTGTGTAATGCACTTGTAGCATTTAGCTTTGGAATGTATGAAAAGCGCCACCTTTTGAGTAATTGTGTATAGTTGCACTTGCAACGTAATGCAATCACATAATGAGAGAATCAAATCTTAACGGAATCTCTCAATGCTCTCAGGAATAGGGAAAAGGCCCTGTTAAAAGTTTTCATGGTGAGTTCTGCTTCAGGAGATCATTAGTAAGCCTTTCAGCCTGCATCTGAGCAGTTCGCCTTTGAGGACAGAATCGTCTTAACCATATTATTTTCAAAATAACAAGAGCCAGTCAAAGTTTGGGAAAAGAGAAATCTAAATAAAGAAAGGCCCTCCAAGCAAGCAGCTTAATTGTGGCTGGTGTCAAGCTTTGTGGTTTGGAACCTGATCTCTCTTTAAATTTGGGACTTTTTACCTATTAGCTGAGAGGCAGCTGAGGAGAGTTGCGGGCCGCTCAACTCAGCAAGAGCAGCTCTCCGGAGTTTAATGCGGGAGTCTGTAGGAAGCAGACGGCAAGGCAGCGATCGGAAGCCAAGCCCAGGTTTTTTTTCGCATTCTTTACGAATTTTCCCTACGGAAGGGAAAAAGCGGGAAAATCACTCAGAGAAAGGCGTCGCCTGTGAAAATTGACCGCTAAAAATCATGGAAAAGCATAGTAAACTTAGAAATACGAAGTTTGGAGACGTTTCCATTGAAAACAAAAAAGTTTTTCTCACTAAAACTAGTTTTTCGACCGATCGTTTCTACGGCAGCTATATGCTATAGTCATCCGATCCGGCCGGTTCCGACAAATGTGCAGCGTATTTTTACCAAAAGACTTCGTGCAAAGTTTGGTGAAGATAGCTTTTAAACTGACGGAGGAGATAGCATAAAACAGACAGACGGACAGAAGGACAGACGGACAGACGGTGGGATGGACAGACGGACAGGGCTAAATCAACTCAGCTCGTCATGCTGATCAAGAATATATATACTTTATGTGGTCGGAGATGCTTGCTTCAATGCGTTACAAACATCCGCACAATTTTAAAATACCCTCTGCAAGGGTATAATAAAATGTAAGTTTTTCGGAAGGAAGACGCTACCCTCTTTGTGCCCCTTCCTCCCATTCCTCCCCACACTACCCTCATCCACACATTCCCTTGTGTAAATAGTATAGTTGAAAGTAGGATTTTGTTTTACTAAACGTGGCATGTAGAAAGTGTAGAAAAACTAAATTTTTGTGTAGTTTTTACATTTTTTTTTCTCTGTTCAGTAAAAAACGTGTCTTTTTCCATTGGTTTAAGAAATTCTAGCCGAAGATTCTGACAAGATTTTAACTATGACAATATCCTTCACCCAAGACAAACTGGAAAAGACATTTGCGATTCTAAGACATAAAGGAGGCTACAATAACAACCCCTCAGTCGCTGAACTTTGTGAGGAGTAATTCCTCACAAGCCGGGAACTACAGGGTAGCACGGCGAATTGGGGAAAGCTCGCTCTCATGATAATAGAGCGAGAGAGAGCGATCTGTGGAGAGTTAGAGAGCAAGGGCCGTGGCCGGAGAGGCAAAGGCCTTGCTTCTAACGGAACCGTAACTGGAGGACGGCGGCGAGCGGGGATTTGGCGGAGAGGCGAAAAACCAACGGGACAGAATATTCTAGACGGCTGCAAGCAGACGGTTCGTGTTGCTAGGCAGCACGAAGAGCAGCGGAAGTCCCGTTGCAGCGATGGAGCAGCAGCAGAGGAAGGCCCCGGTCGAGAAACAGCAGCAGCAGCAGATGAAGCCAGGCAGGCCCCGTTTGAAACACATAACGGTGTCTGGGATGAGACAGGCCCTGCTTGAAGCAGCGGAACGGGGCCTGCGAAGCAGCTATATAAGGAGCGGCTGCCCAGAAGACGGGACAGTCGGAGATTTACAAGTGCGCGGAGCGGCAGTAACCAGTGTGAACCGAAGTGCGGGCAAACGACAACCGAAACGGCAGAGTGACGTAAAACTTGCGGAAAGTTGAAGCGATTGGCTCAACGTTAAGTGGCAAGGAAGTCAACGGTAGTCAGAGAAGGCAGAGTGACGTAAACTTGCGGAAAGTCGAAGCGATTGGCTCGACGTTAAGTGGCAAGGAGGTCAACGATAGCCAGTGTATAGTGCGAAAGTCCTGCGAGGTCGAGGCGATTTGCACGACGAAAGCGGACGTGGCACTAGAAACTGAGCGAGTACTTCGAATTCGGTACGGGAGCAAGCACGAACGGGCGAACGGTCGAATTAAGAACTGAAGTGTATGAAGAATTGTGAAACTAGCCTAAGGCTTATTACTAAGTGATTTACACCAACCCAAATATAGACTTAAGTACATTTAAATCGTTGTCTTCTTATTTCTGGCAATTCTTCAATATAAATTTGTTGAAGCGATCCCCTAGCACCCCTGAGCTACGCCCAGCTGCAAAGGTTCGTTACAACTGGCGCCCAACGTGGTATTGCAAGAATAAGAAGAATAAAACAGCGTAAAAATGGTACGAGCATGGGTGTATAACCTCAAAAAGGAGGAGTTGGTTAAATATGCGAAGGAATTTGGGTTGGAAGTGAGTGGAACAGTGGAAAATATGAGGAAAGAGTTTGGTGAATGGGCACAAAGTATGGAAAAGGACTTGAGAGTGGGTCTGAGGATCGACGAATTGGCCAGACTTCACGCCAGGAACAGTCCGGTAAAAGATCAGCTACAGCTACCGGGGCAGGACTTCGAACTGGAGGAGTTGTCCATACCCAGTATGACCGCTGAAGCTAAAAATACGCGGAACAAGGAAGGACAGACGCCGGAACAACCACCAAGGGGTGACTACTCCAAAGTAGCCAAGCAGGTGAGAGAATGGGGAATAAGTTTCGATGGACAAGGCAAGCCACTAGAGTTTATTGAACAAGTAGAGTGGTCCGCGGACACATACGGAATAAACTTGAATTGGTTACCTAGGACAATGCCAGAGTTGTTAAAAGGGATAGCTCTAAAGTGGTATGTGGCAAATAACCAGCAGTGGACCACTTGGGTAGGGTTTCTGGAGAGTTTCCAAGAGTACTTTCTGCCAAGGGACTACTTTACAAAGGAGAAAGACGAAGTATACAGAAGGAAACAGGGATTATCCGAAAAATTTAAGGTATACATGGTCGAGATGCAGACATTAATGCGACCACTGCGTTATAAACCATCTAGGCAGTTAAGTACAATTTTAAATAACAGCTTGCCAGATTTGAGAGCGTTCGTACGACCATTTTTGTGCGACAATCTAAACCAACTAATGAAGCTAGCAGACGAATTTGAAGAGTTGGAGCGAGACAGGTACAATTTGAGGCAGGAAAGCAGACCGAATAGGTCGCGTTTTATGGCAGTCAGCTCTCCTACCACACCCGGAACAGAATCTCAGGCACAAAATGACGGTTGTCATAGATGTGCAAGAATAGCACCCCAAGGACATGCGCAGGCGGTTGCTCAACCGCGCGGGGAAGGATTTGTAGAAAACCCCTCACAAGCATGCCGGCGGTGCGGGCATGTAGGGCATTTTGCGCGAGAGTGTCAAGGGGTGTGGAGAGAGTACTGTTGGCAGTGTGGAAGGATAGGAGTGAAAACCTGGGAGTGCTGCAGACGTTCGGGAAACGATCGTCGACCCCGGTCTGCGAGGGACGAGCGGGTGTCGTCAGGACCAGCCCCTCAGCACTAATAGGAGAGTTAAAGGACGAGGGAGCGCATTTGTCTGCAACAGTGCTGATCGGAAAGACAGCGTATAAGGCCACAGTCGACACTGGGGCTACCAGTAGTTTTGTGAGCGAGGAAATGTTGCAGAGAATGCGTGGGGAAGGATCGCTAAACCGAGTAAGGAGACAGGTGAGGCTAGCAGATGGCAGGAGCAGCAATGTTTGCGAGCAATTTGAAGCAAGGATAAGTTTCGGGAATAAGGAATTGGCAATGGAATTACTGGTCCTGCCAGGAGTCATAGATGGACTGGTGTTGGGATGGGATTTCCTAGTAAAGGCCGGTTTGAAAGTGGAATGTGCGGGGATGACAATTAAGATCCCACCAAGAGGCAGAAGAAATGGTTGGTTGGAGGAGAAAATATCGGTGGCAGTCGTGGAAATCGAGAACAGTCCAAAAGAGCCAAGAACAAGAGATGAGCCTGAGATAGAAAGTCCAGAAACGCGCGTAGAAAAATTTTTGCAAAAAGAATTAGCAGAATTTGCAAACATGAAGGGTCTATCGAACATTACACAACATCGGATAACTATGAAGGACGACAGGCCGGTAAAGCAACGATATTTTCCAAAAAATCCGAAAATGCAGGCTGAGATAAACAGCAAAGTGGATGAACTTTTGGAAAAGGGTTGCATTGAGCCGTCGAAAAGTCCTCATAGTGCACCAGTGGTAATGGTCAAGAAGAAGAACGGAAAATGGAGGTTTTGCGTCGATTTTAGGGACATGAATGCACGATCTGAAAAGGATGCATATCCACTGCCTAGGGTAAATCATATCCTTGAGCAATTGAGGGAAGCGAAGTACATAAGTAGCCTCGACTTAAAGGATGGCTACTGGCAAATTCCATTGGAACCGGAAAGCAGACCATGTACAGCTTTTACGGTTCCAGGAAGGGGGCTATTCCAGTGGCGAGTGATGCCGTTTGGCCTCGCGTCAGCTCCAGCCACTTTCCAAAGAGCACTTGACCAAGTAATTGGTCCAGAAATGATGCCGCATGCGTTTGCATATTTGGACGACATCATTGTGATTGGGCGGACACTGGAAGAGCATATGAAAAATCTGGCTGAGGTATTTCGCAGATTGAAGGCAGCAAACCTCAAAATAAATGTCGAGAAGTGCGAATTTTTCAAAAAGGAGTTAAGGTACTTGGGGCATATGGTGACTGAGGAAGGTATTAAAACGGACCCGGACAAAGTGGCGGCAATAGCGGAACTCAAACCACCCACAAATGTCAGAGAGTTAAGACAGTATCTGGGGGTAGCGTCATGGTACAGGCGATTTGTACCGGATTTCGCGTCTACGGTACAGCCATTGAACTCTCTGCTTAAAAAGGGAACTAAATGGGAGTGGACGGAGGAAAGACGTAATGCGTTCGAGGAAGTTCGAGCAAGACTAACGTCTGCACCCGTATTGGCGTGCCCGGATTTTGAGAAAGAATTCGTGTTACAAACGGATGCGAGCAATTACGGTTTGGGAGCTATACTAACTCAGTCATCAGACGAAGGAGAGAGAGTTATCTCTTACGCCAGTAGAACTCTCAACGCAGCAGAACAGAATTACTCGGCTACGGAGAAAGAGTGTCTGGCGATAGTTTGGGCAGTCCGTAAACTAAGGCAATACATAGAGGGATACCGTTTTAAGGTCATAACGGATCACATGGCACTAAAATGGCTGAATTCTATAGAAAGTCCATCAGGGCGGGTTGCCCGATGGGCATTAGAATTGCAGCAATATGATTTTGAGGTAGTGTACAGGAAAGGCAAACTGAATGTGGTAGCCGATGCACTCTCACGGCAACCATTGGATGCGGGAAAATGCGATAAACTGATGTTAGCCGATGAAGGTGAGAAGATCGGGTGGATTCAGAGAATGGAGGAGAAGATTCAACAGAATCCGCAAAAATTTCCGGATTACTTAAAAGAGTCGGGAAATTTGTACAGACATATACCTCATCGAGCGGGACACGAAGAAGTAGCAGCGTGGAAATTGTGCGTGCCAGAAAAAGAGCAGAAAAGGGTGCTACATGAGAACCACGATGCGGCAACAGCAGGGCACACGGGCACAAGGCGAACAATGCAAAAAGACATTCGCAAGTATGTCGGGAAATGCGAAACATGCCAGAAATACAAATCGCACCAATTACAAGCGGCTGGGAAGATGCTTACGCAGATCCCCGAAGAGCCGTGGGCAACGGTTTGTGCAGATTTCGTAGGGCCATTGCCTCGATCAAAGCATGGGAACTCGGTGTTACTAGTACTGATCGATCGATTTTCGAAATGGACAGAACTAGTAGCACTAAGAACGGCAACGGCGGTGGCCTTGCAGAAAGCGTTCAGGGAACGAATTTTGGCGCGGTTCGGAGTACCAAAGGTGCTTATAACAGACAATGGAGCCCAGTTCACGAGCAAGGCGTTTAATCGATTTTTGGAAGAGATGGGGGTATCGCATCAATTTACAGCGCCATATACTCCTCAAGAGAACCCAACGGAGCGAGCAAACAGGACGGTCAAGACGATGATAGCTCAGTTTGCAGGCTCCGATCAGAGAAGGTGGGATGAGCTGCTACCGGAACTGACGTTAGCAGTCAATTCCAGTGTGGCGGAATCGACAGGATACACACCGGCGTTTCTCGTACAAGGAAGGGAACCACGGTTACCTAATGCCTTGTACGACAATAACAATCTCGGAACAGGACACGCAAAAAGGGATGCAGGAGAAAACGCGAAGAAATTAAAGGAGATTTTCGAGGTGGCAAGGAGAAATATGGAGAAGGCGGCGCAGGATCAGGCTCGCCATTATAACCTAAGAAGACGCGCTTGGAAACCAGTGGTTGGCGACGAGGTATATGCCAAAACGCACCATCTCTCGAAGGCATCGGAAGGATTCGCTGCAAAGTTAGCACCCAGGTATGAAGGTCCCTATCAGATTATAAGTTTTATATCCCCAGTTATTTGTAAATTGAGGGAAAAAGGGAAACAGAAGCTGAGAACGGCACATATCAGCGGATTAAAACCAGCGAGTCAGGAGGAAGAAGTCGAGAAAGTGGAAGGAATATAAATGCCCAAAAGAAATAGACTGAAAATATCAAGTAAGGGCCATATCTCATTGATAGACTGAAAATATCAAGTAAGAGCCATATCTCATTGATAAGGGGGAAAAAAATACATAAAATAATAATAATATTAATAAATAAAATAAAACCCCAAGCTGAAAATGAAGAAAATCTAAGGAAAAAGCAAAAATAATGGTCATTTTGAAGGTCTAGGGTATTAAGAAGGCGATCCCAAACACGTTACACAGAAATGGGGCGAAGAGAGAGCGTACGATTAGCGCGTAGGAGTGAAAGGGATAGCGACAGTAGAATTTACCGTTGCAGGGTTTTTCTCTCCAAAAAGCTCGTAAAAGAACGGTGAACTGGCGTGATTGCTGCGCAGCCGCCGAGGGACCGAGGCTTTATAAAGCTAGGAAGTCGGAAACTCAGCCTATTAAAACGTACGAAGATGAATAAGCAAGGCGCAAGTATACGGGAGGAGAAAAAGCAGGCACGTGGTGGCGTGGCTAGGCGGAGTCTGCGATTCCCAGGTGTCGGTCGGAGTGGTAGCCGGATCCCGCGGAGGCGGCTCCGTGTGCGTAGGCCCTCCGACGTGCTGACCCTGGACGCATCGCCGATCCGGGAGGCGATCGATAGATCGCCTTCCAGGTCGCCCGCGACGACATGGGAATGGTCGACGCCTAGCACGCCATCGCCCAGGTGCAGCCCTAGCAGTGGAGAAGAGGGCGTACCACCAAGTCCGAGCTATCCGTCCCCGGCGATTTGGGCCGGGGAATGGACTGGCCGAGATGGGCAGCGGGCTAGAAGATTTGGACGACACGGAGCCCGTGTGGAAGCCGGCACGCCCTGCGACGCCCATTCCGGTGATCGAGCTGAGCGAGACGGAGGACGAAGCGATGCCGGAGGTCATCGCCGAGCCTCGAATTTGGCCGAAGCCGATGCCGGAATGGGTGTCGGACGAGGAGATGGAGAGAGAGACGGCAGCAGGGTGGGAGCCCCAGTGCTCGCCACCGCGCAGGCCGCAGGTCACCTGGGAATCAGGTGACGAGGAGCAGGCGAGGACGGAGCAGCCGACGGAGGACGAGGGGCAGGGCAACTGGCGAGGCGGTGGGCACGCACCGCCATGCGTGACGCAGACACGGCGGTCGTACTTCGCCGAGGGGCGGTTGTTCCACGAGGTCACTACAGTGGCCACATGGAGCGAGCCCCTCGGGACGGCCGCGGAGCCGAAGGAGGAACCGAAGGAGTCGACGGTGGTAATCGAGGAGATGGACGACGAGCCGGAGAAGCCGCAGGCTTCCAACGTCCGGGACCCCCGAGGGTTTCGGCGAGAACAGGAGGAGGCGCACGCGGGAGAGGCGGAAGCAGACGAGGCGGTGGAGGGAGAGAGAGGGCCATGGGTCTGGCCAGCACCAGAGCAGACCAAGCCCGCCCCGGAGCAGACCTGGCCAGCACCAGAGCCGACCAAGCCCGCACCGAAACAGACCAGGCCACCGTTTGGACGGCAGGCGTCATGGCCACAAACGCGGCGGGGCGAGCGGTGGCAGGAGCTAGCCAAGGCGGAGTGGCCGGACGAGGTGTGGGTGGAGTTTGCGGCTTGGAGCGGACGCGAGGAGAGACGCAGGGGCTGCAAGCTCCTGCGGATCGGCGCCATCGGCTGAGGCTGGGGCAGGACGGGCAGCGGGCCTACCGGGAGGTGGAAGGACCCCGAACGGCGTGAGGAGGGGGAAAAGAACAAATATTACGGGGAAAAAAAGGTAAAATAAAACAAAACAGAAAACATTGAACAAAACAGGTTTTTTTTCAAACACGAAAACAGACATACCAACACATGAAACTCAATTTAATTAATTAAAACACAGATACACAAACACACGCGGGAGCCACCAACGAAACACACAACACAAAACAAAAATAATAAATTTTTCACACACAATTTGGAAACACGAAGGCAGAGGCAGCAGCATCAGGGCGACAGCAGAGGCAGCAGCATCAGGGCGACAACAGAGGCAGCCTGGCCATGGGTGAGGGTGAGCAACATCCAGCCGGCCGCGTTGGCTGAAAGGAAAACAAAACACCATGAATGGGCGGCAGGGGGGAGGGAAAACTGCAGGGGAACTCACCTGGGCGGAAGGGGAACCGCAATCAGTGTACCTGTGGGAAGAAGAAGCGTCATTAGGCGATATTTTGCAAGAATTTAACACACAGAAACTTACCTGTGGAACAGCATGGTGGCATGATCGGTATCGGTATCGATATCGATAAGGGACGTGGGGAAAATACCGAAAATAATCGGTGCAACGGTCACCCTGGCAGCAACGAGTATCGATAACGGTGTAATCGATCACGGGCTGGTGTGACCAGAGGGGCATAAGGGGAAAAGTTGGCGCGCAAATTTCGAAGTAGGTTGGCGCGCAAATTTAAATGGGGAGCGGGAATTGAGACAAGGGCGCGGAAGTTTAAATTTGAGCGAAAGATAGTAAAGGGGCGCGCAAATGGAAAAAGGTGGCGCGCAAACTTAAATGGGGAGCGGGAAAGTTGAATACAGTGAACGGGAGGTTATGGGAGGAGTTAATGGGTTTTTGTGTGGGAACAAAAATAGCCGAAGAAAGGGGGGAGTGTGAGGAGTAATTCCTCACAAGCCGGGAACTACAGGGTAGCACGGCGAATTGGGGAAAGCTCGCTCTCATGATAATAGAGCGAGAGAGAGAGCGATCTGTGGAGAGTTAGAGAGCAAGGGCCGTGGCCGGAGAGGCAAAGGCCTTGCTTCTAACGGAACCGTAACTGGAGGACGGCGGCGAGCGGGGATTTGGCGGAGAGGCGAAAAACCAACGGGACAGAATATTCTAGACGGCTGCAAGCAGACGGTTCGTGTTGCTAGGCAGCACGAAGAGCAGCGGAAGTCCCGTTGCAGCGATGGAGCAGCAGCAGAGGAAGGCCCCGGTCGAGAAACAGCAGCAGCAGCAGATGAAGCCAGGCATAACGGTGTCTGGGATGAGACAGGCCCTGCTTGAAGCAGCGGAACGGGGCCTGCGAAGCAGCTATATAAGGAGCGGCTGCCCAGAAGACGGGACAGTCGGAGATTTACAAGTGCGCGGAGCGGCAGTAACCAGTGTGAACCGAAGTGCGGGCAAACGACAACCGAAACGGCAGAGTGGCGTAAAACTTGCGGAAAGTTGAAGCGATTGGCTCGACGTTAAGTGGCAAGGAGGTCAACGATAGCCAGTGTATAGTGCGAAAGTCCTGCGAGGTCGAGGCGATTTGCACGACGAAGGCGGACGTGGCACTAGAAACTGAGCGAGTACTTCGAATTCGGTACGGGAGCAAGCACGAACGGGCGAACGGTCGAATTAAGAACTGAAGTGTATGAAGAATTGTGAAACTAGCCTAAGGCTTATTACTAAGTGATTTACACCAACCCAAATATAGACTTAAGTACATTTAAATCGTTGTCTTCTTATTTCTGGCAATTCTTCAATATAAATTTGTTGAAGCGATCCCCTAGCACCCCTGAGCTACGCCCAGCTGCAAAGGTTCGTTACAACTTAACTGTTTCTTGGCAAAGATAAAGACCTTTAAAATTCTTAGTTCAAGTTCATCAAGCAATATGGAAGACACACTAGACTCTACGGAGGAAACATAACTACATGCTCTCGATTCAGAAGATCAAGAAAGAAAGTCAGATGACCATCTGGACCCACTTGATTTTACCAGTGAGGAGTTCCAACAATATTTTTCCAACGACTCTTTTGCCAGCACCAAAGAAATGATATTAGATCTGGTGTCAATTAGGTATTTTGTTGGGAGTGTAGCGCACAAAATACTCTCAAAAGTTGTTTGTGAACACTGTAACAAAGAGTTAAGAAATTTATGAATTTATTAGCATTCAAAGCGAAATGTTTTTCTATATCTATACATCTATATAAAAGTGAAAGTATGTTTGTATGTTTGAATGTTTGTATGTTTGTATGTTTGTATGTTTGTATGTTTGTATGTTTGTATGTTTGTATGTTTGTATGTTTGTATGTTTGTATGTTTGTATGTTTGTATGTTTGTATGTTTGTATGTTTGTCCCTTATGGGCGTCTAAGCCGCTGAACCGATCTTCACGAATTTTTCACAGTATGTTCATGTCGATCAGGAAAGTGTCATAGGCTATATCTCATGTCTGTGAAATGGTCCAAAAACCGCGAAATTTGCAAAATTATACCGTTCATCCGATTGCAATGAAAATTTGGGAACGGTTGAACGCTTGGCCGGGAAGGTTTCTAAGTTGAAAAAATTTGCGGAAAATGGACCAAAAACCGCGAAAATTGCAGAACTTACGTTTTCGCTAAAACTTAGGGAAATTGATCGACGCTTGCCCGGGAAGGTTTCCAAGCAGAAGAAACCGCGAAATTTGCAAAATTTTCGCTTGTTATGAAACTTTGGAGAATGTTTGGACGCTTGCCCGCGAAGGATTCTGAGTTAAAGAAATGTGCGGGAAATAGCCCGAAAACCGCGAAAATTCAAAAACTATACCGTTCATCCGATTACGTTGAAATTTTGGTCAATGGTTAGAAGCTTGGCCGCGAAGGTTTCTAAGGTCGAAAAATCGCGAAATTCGCAATATTATACAATCAATGCATCAATCTTTGGGGAATGAATCGAACGCTTGCTCGGGAGGGTAAGTTGAAGAAATTTGCAGAAAATTGTCCAAAAACCGCGAAAATTAAAAAAATTGCGGTTTCGGTAAATCTTTGGATAGTGGCTCGACGCTTGCCCGGAAAGGTTGCCAAGTAGAAGACAAGTGCAGAAAATAATCTAAGAACAGCGAAATTTGGAAAATGTTTGCATTTCATTAAGCTTTGAAGATTAATTACACGGTCCAAAATATTGCAAAATTTGAAAATAATTTGAGCCTGGATTATTGTGTCTATCAAACGGCAATTGCAGACGGGTAAAAAGGAAGTATTAACCAAACGGTCAAAAAAGTCACAAAACTAGCAAAATATTCATGATTTTAGATTATCATGAAGACGTGTATATAGAGAAAAAAATCGAACGGTCAAAAATGCTTATACCGACATGCAGCCTGCAGCCTGAATGTAATCGCTCTCTTAAGAAGCATAAGAACCCGGGCGACGCCGGGTATTCAGCTAGTACAAATATAAAAATGAATGTTTGTCTGACCTTTATCCTTTATGCCTGCATAAGCCGTTCATCCGATTGCGATGAAACTTTGAAAAATGGTACACCGCTTGCCCGGGAAGGTTTGTAAGTTGGAAAAATGGCCGAGTAATGACCCAAAAACCGCGAAATAAGCTAAATTATGCCGTCCATCCGATTGTAATGAAATTTTCGGGATTGGTTATACGCTTGCCCTGAAAGGTTTCAAGTTTGATGAAATGAGCGGAAAATGGTCCAAAAACAGCGAAGTTGGTCAAATTTTTCGATTGCGATGAAACTTTTGGACATCGTTGAACGCTTGCCCGGGAAGGTTCTGAGTTGAAGAAATGAGCGGAAAATGGTCCAAAAACCGCGAAATTTAAAAAATAATACCATTCATCCGATTGCAAGGTTGCAAAGGTTTCTAAGTTGATTTAATGAGCGGAAAATGATCCAAAAAACGCTAAAATTGCTCAACTATCAAATGATCAAATTTATGAAAGCGCTTAGTTTTGAGATTACAACGCAGGCGTTGGTAACTCGATGATGCAGATTGAACGAAGCAAAATGCTAGGAGGTGTAAACCAAAGGGTCAAAAAAGTCGCAAAATTTGCAAAATTTTAACATTTTCCATTTGAGCCTAGATTATGAAGAAGACTTGATAGAAGGCAATTGTAGACGGGTAAGTAGGATAAAACGGTCAAATTGTCGGGAAATTCGCAAAAGTTTCATGTGAGTTTAGATTATCATGAAGACGGATAAATTGAGGAGAAGATCGAGCTTGATTTTTCATTGGATTCCCATACCATAAGTGCATAAATGAAAATGAAATCTATTAAAGAATGTTTGTCTGCCTGTAAGTCTGCCTCTTAGAGTGAGAGAGTGACTTTATTGTCGAAAAGTTTGAAAATTAAATTTCTGATCAACGCTCAACATTTATAAATTCAATCATATAAATCCATTTTTGTGCAGTTATGCCTCCCAAAAAACGTTCGATTGGTCGTTCTACGTCTCAAGCACAAAAGAAAAAGGCAAAACGAGCTTCTGAAACAAACGAGCAACGAGATGCAAGATTGAAAACTGACCGAGAAATGCATGCAAGAGCCCGTTCATCGGAAGCGAACGAGCAACAAGACCAAAAACTTCATATGAGAGCCCGTGCATCGGAAAGAAACGAGAAGCGAGAATGGAAGCCGACCGAGAACTGCATGCGAGAGCCCGTGCATCGGAATTGAACGAGTCAATTAAAGATAAAATAAACAATTGCAAAATGCACTAAAAACAATTTCCTTTGGTTTATTTTTATAATAGGGGAAAGCGGAACAAGGTCTGCCTTGTCAGCTGATCTACTGCTTACGTTTACGGAAAAACCAATTTGATTTTTGGAATCGGAAAGACATAACAGTTCTGATACTGAATTGTCATGGGAGTTTACGGAATTTTCAATTTAGTTTTCGGAAAAACATAAAAGTTCTGGTACTGAACTGTCATGAGAGTTTACGGAATCAACAGAATTTTCTCAAACTGAATTTTCAATACAATTAATTTATGCGGAATCAATATTGTTATCGGAAGCTGAACAATAGCTTTGTTTGCACATCTTACAACTAGCAACAGTTGTATCTGACTGCAAAGCACTGAACGTACAATGTAAAATTTTATCAGAAATTATCAAATTAGTTTTATTTGCCGTTACTTCAATATTGGGCGTTTCAATAGGGTTAGAAAAACATAACTTCATTTTCAATTTTTTCAGAAAGTCCCTTCCACATAATAAGGGATAGGGAATCAAATTATCAGGAACGACATAAAGTAATATTCGATGAGTAGATTGACGGAACGTAACACAAGCCCAAATTTTCCCAAGTTCCCTAATCCTTTAAAGTTGGTGTCTACCAGATCATTTTCCTTAAGCTATATTGACAATGCGGAATGTCGTACTAGACTAATGGCGCTACCAGTGTCAAAGAGAGAGATACAATCACAGTAATTACAATTTGGCATATCAGTAGTGTCGAAAAAAATTCTTACCTCATTCAATACTGAGACTTCCTTATTTTCTACCTCGTGCACAGAGGGGAAAAAACGTGAACATTGGACTCAAAATGAGCACATTCGGTCACAAAAACGAATCATGACCGGATTTTCTCACTTTAAGAACAATTTCTCACTTCAAGAACTTTTTTTTTGAACGCAAAATCTTGATGTGAGTTGATATGTTCCGTTTTTGAGAACATTTTAAAATAAAAAAAAAAAATAAGGTCCACCGTACACAGGTCCGTCCAGTGTCCAGATCCAGGTCCACTCACTGTCCAAGTCCACTGTCCAGATCCACTGTCCATGTCCAGGTCCACTGTCCAGATCCACCGCGTCCATGCCGGCCCAGGTCCAGGTCCGCAGAGACATCGCTTGTACAACACCCCACCCGCCTTGGTTATTTAATATTTATTAAATAAATAAAAGTTTTTGTCGGACCTTACTGGGAGTAGAGCCCAAGACCTTTAGTGCGCGCAACGACGGCGGCCGTCGCGACGCGTCGTAGACGGTTAGGCTATTGCCATGCGTCTGAAGACGCACGTCTGAATGCCTACATATACTTTTCGGTGGGGTGGTTGAGGTGAGCTGAATTGTGCTCATTTCAAGAACATTCGGAACATTTGTGCTCAAATATTTGAAAGAACATTCTGTTCACATTTTGAGATGAAGAAATCTTATTTTCTGACCACGTTTTTTCCCTCTGTGTGGTTGTCGTCCCAACCTCTGAATTGGTCTGCTAGTGCTATTGAAGATTTTCCCATAGGCGGCTTTAGGGCACTCCTTAATGACATGTTGTGTTGAACCGCAACGAAAGCAGGAGCCCTTAATCCTCTTGGGCTCGGAACAATCCTTGGCCATATGCCCAAGACCTAAACAATTGTAGCACTGCAATGTCTTAGTGTTGTTGGCCAAACTCTTGGCCTCCTTCGCTGTAACTGAAGCCAACCATCGTTTCTTACGCATTTCTTTGTAGCGACGTGATAACTTAATAGGTTCTCCTGCTGAGTACAGCAGGGCAACATCAGCTGAATTGTGTCCTAGTCCGTCAATGATGAACTGAATGATTTGCGCTTCTTCGATCGAGGCTCGACTTGCGATTTCCTGCATTTTTAGTGTATAACCCAAGAGTGACATTTTTCCGTGCACGAATACAGTAGACTTTAGTGTGTTTATTACTTCTACCACCGATTAAGTCTTGCCAAAGGTACTTAGGAAATTTTCCTTGAACATGGAAAACGATGAGGCGCTACTCCCGCACAAAAACCATTCCGCTTCCGTGTTTGGCTTCATTAGGCGACGCACGCACTTGAGCTTAAACGCATCACTGCCAATGCAGTTCCGCTCAAAGCCTTCCATCCACAGTTGGGCGTCACCAGATCCTGTGTACGGAATCATTACTTGCATAACTTCGCTGAAGTTTGAGGTGTCATCAATGTAGCCTTTGCGCAGCTCTTCCAGAACATGTTTCTTTTGTAGAAACTGTATTCCGCTTCCACTAGGGCGCGTTCGGCTTCCATCAGCTCCAATTGATCAGCTTGCGATCTTTCATTATTACCTGGTTCTCGTTGCTGGTCCAAGGCGATTTCTGTCTCCAACTTTGCCAGTGCCTCATCTACGCTATCCAGGTCGTCTTGCTTATCACCAGGTAGGCAGGCACCACTAGCACTTGCAATTTGTCGTAGTTCCCTGTTCGTTGCAGTTGGGTCAAACGCAATGTTGTTGCTGACGAGCCATTCCATCACTTCCTTCTTTTCCATGTTGAAATACTTAATTGTGTAGTTGTGACGCAATTCAGTTTTCGGCTGCCAATTTATGGTGAAATTCAATATCGACGCGGCAATGTGGCGCTTGTTTTATGTTGTTGTCTTTTTATACCCTGTTTCCATTAAAAACGGGAAAAGGGGGATCATGAAGTTGTGCAAATGTATGTAACAGGTAGTAGGAAACATTTGGGACCCTATAAAGTATATATATTCTAGATCAGTATTAACAGCCAAGTACGTCTGTCCGTATGAACGCGTCGATCTCAGAGACGATAAGAGATAGAGCCACAAATTTTTGGATGTAGGTAGGTGTATACCAGATTTAAGTAGAGTTTGTTTCAGATTTGGGAAATTCCTCCCCCTCACCCCCGCAAAAAACTGTCAGAAACACAATTTTAAAGTTAGACCCTCGAGACTTTATATAAATCATGTAAAGCCCAATATCTATCGGACAAAAAACACTGAAGTTATATACGAATCAATTTTTCTTGTGGGAGAGAGGGGGGTCTTGCATGCCGCATGCGCGCACTCGTTTGTGTGTATGTGGGAGTGTGTGTGTATGTAAAGGAAAACACACGAAATTAAGGGAACAGGATATTTACAGGATGACTACAGCTCCCTTACTCTAATTTCTATGCGCAGAATGGTCGAGAACAAAAAAAATCGTATTTTTTAATCCTACTTCTGAAGTTGTAAAGTGCAAATTCCACTAAGACGTAACCCATACCAGGGATGCAAACCGGTTCTGAACCGAACCGAACCAAACCGAACCGAACCGCTTTTTTCAGAAATGCTGAACCGAACCTAAAGTCACAAACGGTTCGGTTCGGTTCAATTCACTGACGGAACTCAAGACGCAAAAATTTTGGGAATTTTGATCGAGTCGCTACGATAAGTGCTTGTTGATAGCACCCACTATTTTGAAAGATACAATTGACGCAACAACTCTGGAATAGCCTGTCTTAAGTTAACATTTCTTCTTTGGAAGTTGCTAATCGATTTGTTTGCATATATCATTTCCTTTACGGGACGATCTTCTCATTAGTCTGTCGAGCCTCAATTAAAATGATATCATTATGGACGAAGCAAGCACATCCAACTATTCAAACTTTTCAATTCTATAGGAATTCAGTATCGAAATGGTCAAAAAGTCTCATATCACTTTAGAAATTATTATATTTCAAATATGTAAGCAAGAGTTCGGGGAAAAGACGCTATAGGTGAGCTTTAATATTTTAAAACGTTTTTCGGTATAAAAAAGTCCAAAACAATTACTTTCTGAACAGATTTAAGGATATCTTTAAATGTTAGGCCTCACTATGGGCTTAATGGGCTAGGGTTTGGTGGAATGAAAGGTAATCTTAGAACAAAAAGAAATTCAAAAGTCTAAAAAAATGACTTTCCGAGAAGATTTCAGTGTAAATTGCGACGTTATACTCAACAAAAGGCTTTAAGAGTTGACTTAAGGTGAAACTAAGGGCGATCCAACAAAATAATGGAGTTTCTAACACGTTATCGGACTGCTTTTTTTCGAAACTTCCGAAAAATATCTTTTCGAGCAAACTTTAGATCAAACTGGCTTTTTATACCCTGTTCCCATTGTAAATGGGAAATGGGGGATCATGAAGTTGTGCAAAAGTATGTAACAGGTAGAAGTAAGCATTTGCGACCCTATAAAGTATATATATTCTTGATCAGCATCAACAGCCGAGTTGATATAGCCATGCCCGTCTGTCCGTCTGTCTGTCCGTATGAACGCACAGATCGCAGAGATGGTAAGAGATAGAGGTTTGACATGTATGGGACATTTGCTTCTTCTATCTGCAGGCAGATCAAGTTTATTTTTAATTTTGGCCACGCCCCCTCCCGCCCCCGCAATTTTTAGAAAAACGTCATATCTCCCACAGTTTAATAGATAGAAGGTTCGTACCTTCTGGACATATATTCTAATCAAAATTATTTATCGATTTATTTTTAAAAGAGTGTATGCTGCAGCAGCGCATTACCAGCGCTGTTTTCCGCTGCCACTGCAGCATTAAAATTTATGTTCGTTGGTACAGAGTATTATATAGTCGGGCTTGACCGACTTTCTTCCTTGTTTTTAAAAGGTACTATAGAATGTATTGACTTTGGCGCTCTAAAATCGATTTCAGGGTACAACTGGTTAAAAAATAATGAAAACGAAACTATAACAAACTATCTGATAGCAATAAGCATTAACTTTTTGCTTACTATTATAACAAAAAAACAAAAATATACTATGAGGGAAAAATATGTCACGTGCGCAATGTCAAGTTTATTTATTTGTTTATTTGTATAAATATAGTTAACACTTAACTGTCAACATTAAAATTTAAAGGGATACAAAATATTGATCTACTTCCCCGTCCAGGTTAGGGGAGTTTTTTATTGATATGCCCCGGCTCACATCATGTAAACGGAGAAAACAGATTCAAGAGCGTGGAGAGGACAAAAACAATAAAATATTACACGTATTATTATACAATGAACAATCAGTTGACAACAAATGATGCAAATTATTATAATTTGAACATATTACACGAAAAGGATCATGTAGGGCGAAGTTAGTTCTACAGGTGTGTAGCGCAAGAGGTTGATACGATCGCGTGAATCTTGATGGAACAGCAAATCGGAGCTGACTTAGTAGGAAAGTCGAATCCACATCTCCATGAATCAGCTTGTGGACGAATATTACGCCATGACATGTCCTACGGTTCTTCAAAGTTGGTAAATTTATTAATTGTAGCCGGTCAACATAAGATAGTAGTAGGCGATGAGGATCCCAGTTTAAGCCGCGCAATGCAAATAAAAGAAATTGTTTCTGAACACTTTCTATAAGGTCCTGATATTTATAGTACTGAGGAGACCAAACACAAGAGCAATATTCAAGAATTGGGCGAACAAGAGAAGTAAATAATAGTTTGGTGATGTAAGGATCATCGAATTGCTTTGACCAGCGCTTAATAAAAGCCAATACACCCTTAGATTTGTTTACGGTAATGCCGATATGGTCATTAAAGCACAATTTGTGGTCGAAAAGAACACCCAGATCTGTAACAGTTTGAATGCGTTCAAGGTTGTTATGCCCAATAGAGTAAGAGAACCAGTAAGGATTATTCCGGTGAAATGTCATGCACTTGCACTTTGAATGGTTTAAATGCAGCAGATTGATTTGGCACCAAGACTGTAGGCTAACAAGATCATTCTGTAACAAGTTATAAGAATCTCTGCTATTAAAAGATAGAAATATTTTTACATCATCTGCGTACATTAAAACATGCGATTCGGTAATTACCTGGGGAAGGTCATTGATAAACAGACCAAAGAGCAATGGGCCAAGATGACTCCCCTGCGGAACACCAGAAGAAACATTTATCAATTTGGATGAAGTGGAATTAAATAGGACTCGCTGAGTCCGATTTGACAAATACACAGAGATCCATTTGAGGAGTAGGTCAGGGAACCCTATTAATGAAAGTTTATTCAAAAGCAGAAGGTGATTAACGGAATCGAAAGCTTTGCTGAAGTCAGTAAAAACCACATCAGTTTGCTGTTTTTCCAAAAAACCGTGACGGATGTAAGAGCAAAACTCAAGAAGATTGGTTGTTGTGAGAACGACGCTTCATAAAACCGTGTTGCGTCGGAGAAAATATGGAGCTGCAAAAGTATTGCACCTGGGTGGTGATTATTTTTTCAAATAGCTTGGGGATCGCACATAGTTTGGCAATACCACGATAGTTCTCAATATTGGATTTGCTACCCTTTTTGTGGAGAGGTATAACGTAAGATTCCTTCCATATAGTGGGAAGAAACGATTTATTGAGAGACATTTGAAATAAATTCGTCAAAGGCTTACATAAAGCCCCTGCGCAAAACTTTAGGACACAACCAGGAATATTATCCGGCCCAGACGAAAAAGAAGGTTTAATGAGCTTTAAGTTATGATAAACGTCGGATTCGTCAATAACAGGCATTAAAATACCACACGTGTGGGGAAGTGTATATGGATAAGGTGAAGACGAGTCATAGGTTGTAGATGTGTACGTGGATTGAAAGAAGTTCGCAAATAAATGAGCAATGTCAGCATGATTTGCAGCAGTTTCGTTTTTGTAGTATAGTGAGGTGGGGAATATTGAAGATTTTCTTTTAGAGTTAACGAATGTGTAGAAAAGTTTTGGGTTTTCGCGAAAATCGTTCTTGCAGCGAGATAGATAATTATTGTAGCACTCAGTGTTGAGGACAAAAAATTTTGATTTAGCTACTGCATATTTGGAGAAATCCACTTGAGAACCAGTTTTTTTTTAATTTTTTATAAAGCTTGGATTTGTGATTTTTAAGGTACGACAGTCTGCGTGTAAACCAAGGCGATCTTCTGCTTGCATTCGATTCAGAAATGTTAGGAACAGAACATTTCAAAAGCAGTTTTTGGCGTATCAACAGAATTGAGGAATGACCAATCAGTTTGAGAAAGTGTGCAGTTAAGCTGGGCAAAGTTGGCTTTACGAAAACAGCGAATTAATTTAGGCTCAGTTGGAGAACCTATTACTGTTGGAACCATAACATCAAGGTGTAACTCAAGCGTGGGATGATGAATATCCTCAGGTATAGAAAGTGAGTCAATTTGGTTAACTATTGGATTAGAGAAATCTGAAACAAATATAAGATCCAGAAATCGACCATTGCGGTTACAAATGGCGTTTACTTGACCCAAGGAGAGTTCAATTACACCGTCCACAAAGTCGTGTTGACTTGTGGGTGTTAAAAAATTCGGTTTATCCAAAGGCATCCAGGAAATTAATGGAAGGTTAAAGTCACCCAAAACAATAAAGTGATCATTATCGGTGACCATTGAAGAGACAAACTGTATAGCAGATAAGTGTAACATATATATGCTTAATTCTGAATGGGGAGGGATATAAGAGCATGTTACATAAATGTAAAATGTACGCATATTTATGCGAACAGAGATGAATTCAATATTATGAACATTGTCATAAGCAATGAGTTGCGAGGAGTTGTCAGCTTTCACAGCAATCAGAATACCACCACCCAATCGGTTTTGGCGATCACGACGATATGTAATATAGTTGCTGGCAAAGAGTTCACAGTCAGAGACAGAGGAGTTAAGCCACGTTTCAGTGAAAACAATAACATTTGCGTCAAAAGAGACACTATTGGTATACAACATGCGAAGTTTACCTAAAAGGCTGTTCACATTTTGATAATGAACAGAGAAGGATGAGCTTAGTTTTTTGAAAGGACATTTACGGCAGCTTGTTCAACAACCCTCTTCGAAGTAATTGCTTTATCCACAAACTCGTGTACAATGCTATGCTCAGGCCAGATAGAAGGATCAAGAACCTTACCAAAAAGTGAGTCAGAAACGTCAATCTTAAAAGAAGAAATGTCTCTCACGCCTTTAAATTTGAACTTTCTGATAACAAAATCAGTAGCAGAGGCATTAAATAAAGTACATAAGTGATCCTTAACATCATCTTCAGTCGCGTCAACATCCAGCCGGGACACGAAAATATATTTTTTTGGTGCGACGCCGATTAGAGCCCTAGTCTTCCTGGGTGCAGCCCCAGACAAAGCCAATCACGTAGCGAATCCTATTTTACTTTCTAAGAAAAAAAATAAGGAAAAAGTTTTAGTCAAACTAATTCTAGACTACGGCTCCCTTACTTGTTCTCTATATAAACGTCTTCATGATAATCTAATATCACGAATATTTTGCAAATTTCTTGACTTTTTTGACCGTTTGGTTAATATTTCCTATTTACCCGTCTACAATTGCCTTCTATCTAATCTTCACAATAATCCAGGCTCAAATCAAAAATTTTTCAATTTCGCAATATTTTGGAACGTGTAATCTACAGCGTTCATTTACCAACGCCGGCATTGTAATATAACCACTAAGCGCTTTCATAAATACACTTAAGGTTATTTTGCAAATTTCGCGATTTTTGGACCTTAAAAATCTTCGCGGACAAGCGTTGCCCAAAGTTTTATGGCAATCGGATGAACGGTATAGTTTTTGAAATTTCGCGGGCTTATGACCATTTCCGGCCCATTTCTTCAATTTAGATACCTTCGCGGACAAGCGTACAACCATTCCTCAAAGCTTCATCAAAATCGAACATTTTGCAAATTTCGCGGTTCTTGGACCATTTTCCGCCCATATCTTCTACTTGGAAACCTTTCCGGGCAATCGTCGAAGCAGTATCCAAAGATTTACCGAAACCGCAAATTTTTTAATTTTCGCGGTTTTTTGACAATTTTCTGCAAATTTCTTCAACTTAGAAACCCTCCCGATCACGCTTTCAATTCATTCCCCAAAGTTTGATAGCAATCCGATAAACGGTATAGTTTGGCGAATTTCGCGATTTTTGGACCTTAGAAACCTTCGCGGCCACGCGTCTAACCATTGGCCAAAATTTCATCGCAATCGGATGAACTGTATAGTTTTTGAATTATCGCGGTTTTTGGACTATTTCCCGCCAATTTCTTCAAATCAGAATCCTTCACGCGTAAGCGACCAAACATTCTCCAAAGTTTCATAACAAACGAACATTTTGCAAATTTCGCGGTTTTTGGACCGTTTTCCGCCAATTTTATCAACTTAGGAACCTTCCCGGGCAAGCGATCAACCATTCCCAAATTTTCATTGCAATCGGATGAACGGTATAATTTTGAAAAATTCGCGGTTTTTTGACCATTTTACATATTTTACATAGGATATGTATCCTATGACACTTTCCTGATCGACATAAACATTCTGTTGAAAATTCGTGAAGATCTTAGCGACATTTTTCAAATACCCACAAACAATAAAGCACATGAAACAAATGTTTTGGAAAAGCTCAGTAGAAACTTCCCTACTTTTGTTAAAGAACAACTACATAGCTTATGTTCTGAGTTTAACGATATTTTTGCAACAGAATCCGAGCAAATTTCGTCCAATAACTTCTACAAGCAAAAACTCCGACTAAAAGACGAAACTCCAGTATATATGAAAAATTATAGGATAGCACATAGTCAAAAAGATGAAATAAGGAGGCAGGTGGACAAACTGATCGATGATGACATAATTGAACCATCAATGTCTGAGTTCAATAGTCCAATACTTTTAGTGCCAAAGAAATCACTCCCAGGAAGCGCAGAAAAACGTTGGCGTCTAGTAGTAGACTATAGGAAAATTAACAAACAGTTAATAGCAGATAAATTCCCACTACCCAGAATGGATGACATTCTTGATCAACTTGGACGGGCAAAATATTTTTCTTGCCTAGACTTAATGTCAGGCTTTCATCAAGTAGAATTGGAAGAGAGTTCAAGGGATATCACATCATTCTCAACTGATAAAGGCTCATACCGATTTAAAAGATTACCTTATGGCCTCAAAGTAGCTCCAAACTCATTCCAAAGAATGATGTCTTTAGCATTTTCTGGACTATCACCGTCTCAAGCATTTCTTTATATGGACGACCTGATAGTTATAGGATGTTCCGAATCCCATATGCTACGCAACTTGCGGGATGTTTTTACCACATGCAGAAAGTACAATCTTAAACTACAAATCCGGACAAATGTTCTTTTTTCAGACATGAAGTTACATTTTAAGGCCACAAGTGCACAAACAAAGGAATCTTACCGGATGACAATAAGTTCGAGGTTATTAAAAACTATCCCACTCCAAAAAAGGGGATGAAGCTAAACGCTTTATAGCATTCTGCAATTACTATCGAAGGTTTATTCCAAATTTCGCGGATTCCGCAAGACATTTAACGAGGTTATCTCGAAAAATGTAGCTTTCGAATGGACAAATGAAAGTGAATTGGCATTTAAATATCTTAACAAGCAACTTTTAAGCCCAACTATTATTCAATATCCAGATTTCAACAGGGAGTTTAGCATAACACCGGACGCAAGCAAAAAAGCATGCGGAGCAGTGCTAAGCCAAGAGTATGACGGAAAACAATTACCAGTAGCATACGCATCGACGTCTTTCACCAAGGGCGAAAGCAATAAATCAACAATAGAGCAAGAACTTAATGCAATACATTGGGCGACACAATATTTCAAACCCTACATATATGGGAAAAAGTTCTTAATTAAAACAGACCATCAACCGCTGACTTATCTATTTTCATTAAAAAACCCAGCATCCAAACTTATACGAATGAGATTAGACTTAGAGGAATTTGAATTTACAATTGAATATATCAGAGGACGTGGAAACTATACAGCAGACGCTTTATCGCGAATTGAATTTAAAGACATAAAAGAATTATCGAAAAACAACATATTAAAAGTTACTACAAAATCAGACACGAAAAAGAAAAATGAAATCACTGACAAACAAAACAAACAACTGACAAATGAAAAGACACCAATGATTTACGAGGCAATCAGCTTCTCTGATACCAATAAACGTATAAAATTAAAATTGAAGGATAAAAAATGCCCATTAGTAAATGGAAAATCAAGGGTAACAGCTTTTGCAGTTAATGATTTATTCATTAATGGAATACTCGATCTAGATCGATTCTTTCCAAGGCTTGAACAAGAAGCCGGTGAACTAAACATTAACTTATTGCAAATAGCTCCTTTAGATGAATTATTCAGTATAGTTTCAGTAAACGAATTTAAGAGCAAAGGAAATAAACATTTAAGGAAATTAAAAAATTACTCTACTGCCATTATTAAGAAATTTAAAAGGAAATGATGTTGAAATCGAAAATATATTAGGAAGATACCATGATAATCCAATATCAGGAGGACACTGTGGAATATCAAGAATGTTAAAAGAAAATACTTTTGGAAAAATATGACAAGAAGGGTAACTACTTACGTAAAATCGTGTGAAAAATGCAAGTTAGCTAAAATTACGAGACATAATAAAACCCCCATGACATTGACACCAACGCCTGCAACAGCTTTTGACATTGTTATAATTGACACTATTGGTCCATTACCAAAAACAGAAAACGGAAATGAATACGCGGTCACAATGATTTGTGATTTGACGAAATACCTTATTACTGCACCAATACCAAACAAAAGCGCAAAAACCGTTGCAAGAGCAATATTTGAGAAATGTATTTTGACATTTGGTCCAATGAAAACTATTATCACAGACATGGGAACAGAATACATGAACTCAATACTAACGGAATTATGTAAAAACTTTAAAATTGACAAAATTAATTCAACTGCCCACCATCATCAAACACTAGGAACAATCGAGCGAAGCCACAGAACATTTAACGAGTATATAAGATCATACATATCAATAAACAAATTTGATTGGGATGAGTATCTTCAATACTTTACATACTGTTTTAATACTACTCCATCAACTGTACACTGGTCGGCATATATATTTTGACAAGCATTTTTCATAAATAAACCATTTTATCTTTTAAACAAAAAATCCTAAAACTTTGAAATTTTTATCGAATACTGGTATGAAAGTCCGCTTTCAATAATTCATAAGTAGTCCACAATCAGCTGCTGGGGTTAGAAAATATTAATCGAATTGTCTAAACGGAGGTGGGCATAAGTATTTTGACAACTTGATATATTCTCAGCACAGGATCTTTAAAGCTAAATGAATGATGTATTCTAGACAAGTTTTTCACGCCGAATCCGAATCTAGCGTTAAAAACTCCATATCTCTGATAGATTAACTGTAAATTAGGCATGAAAATGCAGAAAATGGCTAATTTGGCTGTTTTACTTGGACCCAATGTGCTAGAAAAAATGTTGTTTTTAATAATTTGATTTGTTTATTGTATAGTTCTTACTTTTATCTCTAAAATGTGATTTAGGCCTTATTTATTTCATAAGATATAAGTTCGTGATCGATCTGCCAAGTTTATAAACAATACATTATTCTTTATTTTTTGCGAAAAAGGGAGATGGCAGTCACTATGCGTCAGAACAAAGCTCATCATTTAGCGATCAAAGCTCAAGCTCAAAGCTTAAAGCTCAAGCTAAAAAGCTTCAAGCCAAAAGCTCCATCTTAAACGGTACTTTTTATCTAAGCTTTGGTGCCTGTGCTTCTAAGCAGGTACGACATACTCCTAATTACCGTAATTAAGCCTAGCATAAGTATAACATTAAGATCTCTTCTAACACATGTAACCATATGTAACCCATAAGAACTAATGTAAGCAAAATTATATAAATAGCGGCCTTGGTGCCCAAATAAAGTCACTTAAGGTTCACACCTGATGCTGAGTGTGAAGAAAAAGCTCCAAATGCCCATAAGCCAAAGCCTCCACCCATTTACATAAGGGATAGCAACTGTGCGGCCTAGTAGCAAAGCTTGTATCGCTAATAGGCAACAAAAACTTTTATATAACATCCGTCAACAAAGGCAATATACGCGAAACAAAGTTCCAAGTCAACACCGAAGAAAATTACCGAACTGTCGAAAAATGCCTAAGAGCTGAAAAAAAAGCTACTACACCTACCAACTAAAAAGTAGCAAAGGCCTACAGGTAGTAATCAAGGGCATTGAATCAAGTGTACCTGCAACCGAAGTCGCTTCTGCCTTGGAGGAAAAGGGATTCAAGGTCAAGTCCGTTATTAACTTAATAAACAGGGACAAAAAACCACAGCCACTATTCAAAGTTGAACTAAGCCCGGAAGACACAGCTCCTAAAAATAATGTAGTGCACCCAATTTACAAACTACCTTTCCTATTGCACCGCAGAATATTCGTAGAGGAGCCGCACAAACGCACAAATCCAGTGCAATGTACCAATTGCCAAGAATTTGGGCACACAAAAGCCTACTGCACCCTGCGATCAGTTTGTGTAGCATGCGGAGAGCTGCACAACACTTCCTCATGCCCTGCTAACAAGGAGGATCCATCTGTCAAAAATGCAGTAACTGTGGAGGTAACCACACTGCAAACTACAGAGGTTGCCCAGTCTACGATCTGAAGACATAACGCGCACAGAATTTGCCCGATCAATGGAAACCTTAATCAGTTCACACCCTCGCAGTCGACCCTGAGTCTTCTTCACCAAAGCTACGAGATCGACCTTTGCCCCAACGACTACAACCCAAGGTGTTTCTTTCGCAAGCGCATTGAAACTAGGAAATGACAGACTCGCACCCATATCTACGGTTTCGCATGAAATTCGAAGTGAGCCGACACTGCCATCAAAACAAGCGGAATAACCATCAAACTATAGTAGCTTAGAAACTATGTTTCTATCGTTACAGCAGACGCTGAAGGATTTTATGGTATTTATGCAAAACGCAATGCAAGAACAAATGAGAACGCAAGGAATTCTCATTCAAATGCTCACTTCACAACAATCCAAATAATGGCTCTCCTACGAGTTTCACTCTGGAATGCAAATGGCATTCCCCGCCACAAAGTGGAGTTATCAAAATTTCTCCAAGACAATGAAATCGACATAATGCTTCTTGCAGAAACTCACTTGACGGACCGATACAATTTTCAATTACCTGGGTATGCATTTTACGGCCCAAATCAACCAGATGGCAAAGCCCATGGTGGCACTGGCATCCTCGTCAGAAGCCGCATCAAGCTTTACCCCTATCAGGATTTTCGGAAAACTACCTACAAGCCACATCGATATGTGTAGAGTCTAAACGAGGCAATATCACTCTGTCCGCGGTTTACTGTCCCCCACGTTTCGCAATATCAGTTTATTTGTATAAATTTAGTTAACAATTATCTGTCAACATTAAAATTTAAAGGGATACAAAATATTGATCTACTTCCCCGTCCAGGTTAGGGGAGTTTTTTTATTGATATGCCCCGGCTCACATCAAGTGGACGGAGAAGACAGATTCAAGAGCGTGGAGAGGACAAAAACAATAAAATATTACACGTATTATTATACAATGAACAATCAGTTGACAACAAATGATGCAAATTATTGTAATTTGAACATATTACACGAAAAGGATCATGTAGGGCGAAGTTAGTTCTACAGGTGTGTAGCGCAAGAGGTTGATACGATCGCGTGAATCTTGATGGAACAGCAAATCGGAGCTGGCTTAGTAGGAAAGTCGAATCCACATCTCCATGAATCAGCTTGTGGACGAATATTACGCCATGACATGTCCTTCGGTTCTTCAAAGTTGGCAGATTTATTAATTGTAGCCGGTCAACATAAGATGGTAGTAGGCGATGAGGATCCCAGTTTAAGCCGCGCAATGCAAATAAAAGAAATTGTTTCTGAACACTTTCTATAAGGTCCTGATATTTATCGTACTGAGGAGACCAAACACAAGAGCAATATTCAAGAATTGGGCGAACAAGAGAAGTAAATAATAGTTTGGTGATGTAAGGATCATCGAATTCCTTTGACCAGCGCTTAATAAAAGCCAATACACCCTTAGATTTGTTTACGGTAATGCCGATATGGTCATTAAAGCACAATTTGTGGTCGAAAAGAACACCCAGATCTGTAACAGTTTGAATGCGTTCAAGGTTGTTATGCCCAATAGAGTAAGAGAACCAGTGAGGATTATTCCGGTGAAATGTCATGCACTTGCACTTCGAATGGTTTAAATGCAGCAGATTGATTTGGCACCAAGATTGTAGGCTAACAAGATCATTCTGTAACAAGTTATAAGAATCTCTGCTATTAAAAGATAGAAATATTTTTACATCATCTGCGTACATTAAAACATGCGATTCGGTGATTACCTGGGGAAGGTCATTGATAAACAGACCAAAGAGCAATGGGCCAAGATGACTCCCCTGAGGAACACCAGAAGAAACATTTATCAATTTGGATGAAGTGGAATTAAATAGGACTCGCTGAGTCCGATTTGACAAATACACAGAGATCCATTTGAGGAGTAGGTCAGGGAACCCTATTAATGAAAGTTTATTCAAAAGCAGAAGGTGATTAACGGAATCGAAAGCTTTGCTGAAGTCAGTAAAAACCACATCAGTTTGCTGTTTTTCCAAAAAAACCGTGACGGATGTAAGAGCTAAACTCAAGAAGATTGGTTGTTGTAGAACGACGCTTCATAAAACCGTGTTGCGTCGGAGAAAATATGGAGCTGCAAAAGTATTGCACCTGGGTGGTGATTATTTTTTCAAATAGCTTGGGGATCGCACATAGTTTGGCAATACCACGATAGTTCTCAATATTGGACTTGCTACCCTTTTTGTGGAGAGGGATAACGTAAGATTCCTTCCATATAGTGGGAAGAAACGATTTATTGAGAGACATTTGAAATAAATTCGTCAAAGGCTTACATAAAGCCCCTGCGCAAAACTTTAGGACACAACCAGGAATATTATCCGGCCCAGACGAAAAAGAAGGTTTAATGAGCTTTAAGTTATGATAAACGTCGGATTCGTCAATAACAGGCATTAAAATACCACACGTGTGGGGAAGTGTATATGGATAAGGTGAAGACGAGTCATAGGTTGTAGATGTGTACGTGGATTGAAAGAAGTTCGCAAATAAATGAGCAATGTCAGCATGATTTGCAGCAGTTTCGTTTTTGTAGTATAGTGAGGATGGGAATATTGAAGATTTTCTTTTAGAGTTAACGAATGTGTAGAAAAGTTTTGGGTTTTCGCGAAAATCGTTCTTGCAGCGAGATAGATAATTATTGTAGCACTCAGTGTTGAGGACAAAAAATTTTGATTTAGCTACTGCATATTTGGAGAAATCCACTTGAGAACCAGTTTTTTTAAATTTTTTATATAGCTTGGATTTCTGATTTTTAAGGTACGACAGTCTTCGTGTAAACCAAGGCGATCTTCTGCTTGCATTCGATTCAGAAATGTTTGGAACAGAAATATCAAGTGCATCATTCAGCTTTTCATAAAACATTTCAAAAGCGGTTTCTGGCGTCTCAACAGAATTGAGGAATGACCAATCAGTTTGAGAAAGTGTGCAGTTAAGCTGGGCAAAGTTGGCTTTACGAAAACAGCGAATTAATTTAGGCTCAGTTGGAGAACCTATTACAGTTGGAACCATAACATCAAGGAGTAACTCAAGAGTGGGATGATGAATATCCTCAGGTATAGAAAGTGAGTCAATTTGGTTAACTATTGGATTAGAGAAATCTGAAACAAATATAAGATCCAGAAGTCGACCATTGCGGTTACAAATGGCGTTTACTTGACCCAAGGAGAGTTCAATTACACCGTCCACAAAGTCGTGTTGACTTGTGGGTGTTAAAAAAATTCGGTTTATCCAAAGGCATCCAGGAAATTAATGGAAGGTTAAAGTCACCCAAAACAATAAAGTGATCATTATCGGTGACCATTGAAGAGACAAACTGTATAGCAGATAGGTGTAACATATATATGCTTAATTCTGAATGGGGAGGGATATAAGAGCATGTTACATAAATGTAAAATGTACGCATATTTATGCGAACAGAGATGAATTCAATATTATGAACATTGTCATAAGCAATGAGTTGCGAGGAGTTGTCAGCTTTCACAGCAATCAGAATACCACCACCCAAGCGGTTTTGGCGATCACGACGATATGTAATATAGTTGCTGGCAAAGAGTTCACAGTCAGAGACAGAGGAGTTAAGCCACGTTTCAGTAAAAACTATAACATTTGCGTCAAAAGAGACACTATTGGTATACAACATGCGAAGTTTACCTAAAAGGCTGTTCACATTTTGATAATGAACAGAGAAGGATGAGCTTAGTTTTTTGAAAGGACATTTACGGCAGCTTGTTCAACAACCCTCTTCGAAGTAATTGCTTTATCCACAAACTCGTGTACAATGCTATGCTCAGGCCAGATAAAAGGATCAAGAACCTTACCAAAAAGTGAGTCAGAAACGTCAATCTTAAAAGAAGAAAAGTCTCTCACGCCTTTAAATTTGAACTTTCTGATAACAAAATCAGTAGCAGAGGCATTAAATAAAGTACATAAGTGATCCTTAACATCATCTTCAGTCGCGTCAACATCCAGCCGGGACACGAAAATAGATTTTTTTGGTGCGACGCCGATTAGAGCCCTAGGCTTCCTGGGTGCAGCCCCAGACAAAGCCAATCACGTAGCGAATCCTATTTTACTTTCTAAGAAAAAAATAAGGAAAAGTTTTAGTCAAACTAATTCTAGACTACGGCTCCCTTACTTGTTCTCTATATAAACGTCTTCATGATAATCTAATATCACGAATATTTTGCAAATTTCTTGACTTTTTGACCGTTTGGTTAATATTTCCTATTTACCCGTCTACAATTGCCTTCTATCTAATCTTCACAATAATCCAGGCTCAAATCAAAAATTTTCCAATTTCGCAATATTTTGGAACGTGTAATCTACAGCGTTCATTTACCAACGCCGGCATTGTAATATAACCACTAAGCGCTTTCATAAATACTCTTAAGGTTATTTTGCAAATTTCGCGACTTTTGGACCTTAAAAATCTTCGCGGACAAGCGTTGCCCAAAGTTTTATGGCAATCGGATGAACGGTATAGTTTTTGAAATTTCGCGGGCTTATGACCATTTCCGGCCCATTTCTTCAATTTAGATACCTTCGCGGACAAGCGTACAACCATTCCTCAAAGCTTCATCAAAATCGAACATTTTGCAAATTTCGCGGTTCTACCATTTTCGCCCATATCTTCTACTGAAACCTCGGCAATCGTCGAAGCAGTATCCAAAGATTTACCGAAACCGCAAATTTTTTAATTTTCGCGGTTTTTTGACAATTTTCTGCAAATTTCTTCAACTTAGAAACCCTCCCGATCACGCTTTCAATTCATTCCCAAAGTTTGATAGCAATCGGATAAACGGTATAGTTTGGCGAATTTCGCGATTTTTGGACCTCAGAAACCTTCGCGGCCACGCGTCTAACCAGCAAAATTTCATCGCAATCGGATGAACTGTATAGTTTTTGAATTATCGCGTTTTTGGACTATTTCCCGCCAATTTCTTCAAATCAGAATCCCTTCACGCGTAAGCGACCAAACATTCTCCAAAGTTTCATAACAAACGAACATTTTGCAAATTTTGCGGTTTTTGGACCGTTTTCCGCCAATTTTATCAACTTAGGAACCTTCCCGGGCAAGCGATCAACCATTCCCAAATTTTCATTGCAATCGGATGAACGGTATAATTTTGAAAAAATTCGCGGTTTTTGGACCATTTTACATATTTTACATAGGATATGTATCCTATGACACTTTCCTGATCGACATAAACACTCTGTTGAAAATTCGTGAAGATCTTAGCGGCTTAGACGCCCAGAAGGGACAAACATACTTTCACTTTTATATAGATGTATAGATAGTTTATTAACAGACTATTTAGTTATAACATGAAGACTAAATTAGCAAAAAAAAAAAATTATGACTGAACCTTGGTTTGAACCTGAACCTGGGTTCAGCGACCTTCTGAGCCCGCTCCGTGAACCCGAACCCGAAAAGTTTCGCTGGCTCGAACCACGGAGTGAACCCCATATCCTGATTTTTAGAAGGTTTAGGAGGCAGCAAGCAATCGACCAAACTTTGTAGATATGTGTTAATATATATAAAAGAAGTATATGCCAATAAAAAGGACGTTTTCATCCAAAACAAAGAGTTTTCCTCACTCAAACTAGTTTTTCGACCGATCGTTCCCATGGGAGCTATATGATATAGTCATCCGATTTCGACCAACCATTGTAGAATTGTGTAAAAGTATATAAAATAAGTGTATGCCAATGATAAGAACGTTTTCATTAAAAACAAAAGTTTTTCTTACTAACACTAGTTTTTTGACCGATCGTTCATATGGTAATCCGATCTGCTATAATTTGCTATAGTAATCCGATCTGGCCGGTTCCGACAAATGTGCAGCGTATTTGTACCAAAGACTTCGTGCAAAGTTTGGTGAGGATAGCCTTAAAACTGACAGAGGAAATAGCATAGAAACAGACAGACGGACGGACGAACAGACGGACGGACAAGGCTAAATGAACTCAGCTCGTCAAGCTGATGAAGAATATATATACTTTATGTGGTCGGAGATGCTTCCTTCAATGCGTTACAAACATCCGCACAATATTATAATACCCTCTGCAAGGGTATAAAAATAGGGTAAAGTTATCTTCGGCTCGGCCGAAATTTTGTATACCCTTGCAGCTTCCATTGAAAACAAAAAAGTTTTTTCAACTAAGACTACTTTTTGGACCTTACTTTTCTGTGGGATCTATACTATATAGATGTCTGATTTCGACCAAACTTGGTGAAATCATGGAAAAGCATAGTACACGGTTAATTACGAAAATTTGGAGGCGAGCCCATTTAAAACAAAAAGTTTTTCTCACTAGAATTTATTTTTCGACCGATCATTCATACTGCAGCTATATGCTATAGTCATCCGATTTTGATAAAACTTTGTAGAAATGTGTTTAAGTATATAAAATAATTGTATGCCTATGATAAGGATGTTTTCATAAAAAACAAAAGTTTTTCTCACTAGAACTAGGCTTTCGACCGATCGTTCATATGACAGCTATTTGTTATGGTCATCCGATTTCGACCAAACTTAGTAAAATCATGGGAAAGTATTGTAAACTAAGAAATACGTACTTTAGAGGCGTTTCCATTAAAAACAAAAAAGTTTTTCTAACTAGTACTAGTTTTTCGACCGATCGTTCCTATGACAGCTTTATGCTATAGTCATCCGCTCCAATAAAAAAGACGTTTTCATCTAAAACAATAGAGTTTTTCTCACTCGAACTAGTTTTTCGACCGATCGTTCCCATGGGAGCTATATGATATAGTCATCCGATTTCGACCAACCATTGTAGAATTGTGTAAAAGTATATAAAATAAGTGTAGGATAACTTATGGCAGTCACTATGCGTCAGAACAAAGCTCATCATTTAACGATCAAAGCTCAAGCTAAAAAGCTTCAAGCCAAAAGCTCCATCTTAAACGGTACTTATTATCTAAGCTTTGGTGCCAGTGCTTCTAAGCAGGTACGACATACTCCTAATTACCGTAATTAAGCCTAGCATAAGTATAACATTAAGATCTCTTCTAACACATGTAACCATATGTAACCCATAAGAACTAATGTAAGCAAAATCATATAAAAGCGGCCTTGGTGCCCAAATAAAGTCACTTAAGGTTCACACCTCAAACCGCCTCCACCACATGGCGATCCTGCCTCAAATCGGCAAATAAAAAAAAATCCTGATCCTGCCTCAAATCGGCAAATTAAACAAAAAAAAAAACAAAAAACCCACTTTTGCCTAACATCGGCAAAAGGACATGTCGGAACACAGCATCGCCATACAAAGGGCGATTGCTAAGTGCCCGCAGGCGGGACCAAAGCCCCTAACTATAGAGGAGTACCGGGCACGCCAACCGGCAAACCGAGCGGCCAAGTTGGCCCAAGAACAGAAGGAAGAAGCCCTCACCAACATCCCAACGGCGAAGACCCCAAAACGGCGCGGTGGAATAAGCGCCAACAACAGAAAAAAACTTAATAGGGTAGCATTGCGCACCCAGAATGCCTCCCTTCGGCTAGCCGTCTGCTAAAACTATCGATTACAGATCCACCCACCACACCTGGGAACGAAGCCTCCATAATCTGGCAAGAAATTTTTAAGGTGGAGGATGACCAAAGGAAGAGAAGGGAAGCAGCGCAGCAAAAACAGCAGCAACAGCAACAAATAAACTAAATAAACACAAACTAAAAAAATATAAAAGGGAGTGCCTAAATTTGACAACCCTGCGCTACGGCGATATTCGCCCTCGCTCAATAACAAAAAAAATAAAAAATTTATAAACATATGTATGAACAACATACGCATACAACTATAAACTATAAGTACACCACACAAATTTAAAACATTGGTTATACACTTACACAAATGTGCATACACATACAATTATTAAATTTACTACATTAAAATGATTTGAAACACACAAAATTTTAAGAGAATTCAGAACAATTTGTCACAAATTTGGAATAAGCGAAGTAAAACAAAACAAACAAAAGAGCTTTCAAACGGAGCTGCCGCTTGAGGAGCTTTCTGAGCTTTATGATCTGCGCACAGTGGTTAGACCTTTAGAAAAAACGAGTTAAAATATTTTTCTCGTACATTGGTTAGGAGTCAAATAAAAGATATCGAAATTTTTTTTTCACAGTGGTTGATAGATACCTAAAAAGAGTTGAAAAAAAGGAGAAACAAAATTTATAAAAATAATTCCCAATTAACTGATGGATTGGAAAATTATTCAGGATAGAATTCAACCTCACAAAGAAAATTTTTATAAATCATATAAATGCCTAAACAAAAATATTCAAATTAGGTCAGTAACTAAAGGGAAACTTTTAGAAATATTATTTGACAACTTTAACCAAATTAGAGAAATATTAAGAGCTGACTGTACTAAGCTCGATACACTACAGGAACTTCAGGCTAATGACACTTTCCTACTTTTTAGAAATAATTTAGAGTATATTACAAATAAACACATAATATTAGCATTCCTACCTAGAAAGCTGGACAGTCCTGCAAGTTATGAATTTAATTATATGGAAGGAGAAGCAGATTTAGAAATAGAAGAGGAAGGAAAACTACCCCTTAATGTAAAAAAAATCAAAAGAAATCAGTATGCCTCAAACTCGTCTCGAATTTCTGAGCTCGGCCTCAAGGTTTGTTCATGATTTTGATGGAAAAGCTGAAAACTTAGTAAGTTTCATTGACTCTCTTGAACTTTTAGATGACATTAAGGAAGAAAATGAAGCAACAGCTGTACGCTTCATTAAGACAAAACTATAAGGAGACTCCAGATTATTTATTACAAACGAAACGACAATTAGAGAAATTATATTAAAACTTCAAAGAAATGTTAAGGGAGAATCAGTAGGAGTTATAGAAGCTAAGATGATGAACATAAGACAGGACGGAAAATCAGCTACTGCATATGCGACAGAAATTGAAAATTTAACAAAAACACTTACGCGAGCATATATTCTTGACGAACTTAAGCCAGAAACAGCTAATAAATACGCTACAAATACAGCTGTAAAAGCAATAACACAAAATTGCACAATACAAAAAGTCAAAACGTTAATGGAAGCAGGACAATTTAGTAATATGAACGAAGTTATCTCTAAATTTGTCAGTAGTTGCACAGACTCAACTGGTCAAAACAACACTATTCTTTTTACAAGACCAAACTTCAACAATCGATTCTATAACCCTAACAGACAAAATAATCAATGGCTGAACAACAGTAATGGTCAAAGAAACTGGAACAACAATAGTTATAACAGAAACAATGACAATTCCAGATATAACAATAGTAACAACAATCGCTATAACAACAACAATAACAGATATAACCAAAACAATGGATATAATACTAATAATAGAAACTATAATAATAATCAAAACAGAAATAAAAATGTTAGAGTTACAACTGAAAATAATCAGCAGGAAAACTCAAAGCGTCCTCTGAATTCAAATTAAATTCACACAAAATATGCGCCCTAAGTCTAGACAACAATAGTTTCATTTTCTTAAACCTCAAATCAAAATCCATTAAATTTCTCATAGACACAGGTGCAGATATATGCTTGATAAAAGAAAGCAAACTGATTTACCCAACAGATATAAACACAACAAAATACACTAGGTTAAATGGGATATGTCAAAAAACTGTACAATCAATAGGAGAAACGGTTTTAAACTTAGATATAGAAAACATTTCACTCCAACACAAGTTCCAGGTAGTCAAAGATAATTTTCCGATTCCATGTGATGGAATAATTGGACTTGACTTCATTAAAAATTTTAATTGCAACCTAGATTATGCACATAATCAAAACCTATTTACAATAAGACCAAACTATCCCCACCAAAATGTAACAGTTCCCATAGCAACAAGCTCACAAACAAGTATTTTCACAATCCCATCTAGGTCCGAAGTGATTAGACCAATACAAATTAACAGTAACGATGACGATCTTTTGATTCCGAACCAAGAAATTATACCAGGTGTATTCATTGCAAACACCATAGTATCAAAAAAATAGTCCATTCGTCAGATTGATAAACACAAACACAGTAGAAGCAAAATAAACAAAACTAATATCCAATCTGAAAGACTATCAGACTACGACATTTTCCAAATACCCACAAACAATAAAGCACATGAAACAAATGTTTTGGAAAAAGCTCAGTAGAAACTTCCCTACTTTTGTTAAAGAACAACTACATAGCTTATGTTCTGAGTCTAGCGATATTTTTGCAACAGAATCCGAGCAAATTTCGTCCAATAACTTCTACACGCAAAAACTCCGACTTAAAGGCAAAACTCCAGTATATATGAAAAATTATAGGATAGCACATAGTCAAAAAGATGAAATAAGGAGGCAGGTGGACAAACTGATCGATGATGACATAATTGAACCATCAATGTCTGAGTTCAATAGTCCAATACTTTTAGTGCCAAAGAAATCACTCCCAGGAAGCGCAGAAAAACGTTGGCGTCTAGTAGTAGACTATAGGAAAATTAACAAGCAGTTAATAGCAGACAAATTCCCACTACCCAGAATGGATGACATTCTTGATCAACTTGGACGGGCAAAATATTTTTCATGCCTAGACTTAATGTCAGGCTTTCATCAAGTAGAATTGGAAGAGAGTTCAAGGGATATCACATCATTCTCAACTGATAAAGGCTCATACCGATTTAAAAGATTACCTTATGGCCTCAAAGTAGCTCCAAACTCATTCCAAAGAATGATGTCTTTAGCATTTTCTGGACTATCACCGTCTCAAGCATTTCTTTATATGGACGACCTGATAGTTATAGGATGTTCCGAATCCCATATGCTACGCAACTTGCGGGATGTTTTTACCACATGCAGAAAGTACAATCTTAAACTACATCCGGACAAATGTTCTTTTTTCAGACATGAAGTTACATTTTAAGGCCACAAGTGCACAAACAAAGGAATCTTACCGGATGACAATAAGTTCGAGGTTATTAAAAACTATCCCACTCCAAAAAAGGGGATGAAGCTAAACGCTTTATAGCATTCTGCAATTACTATCGAAGGTTTATTCCAAATTTCGCGGATTCCGCAAGACATTTAACGAGGTTATCTCGAAAAATGTAGCTTTCGAATGGACAAATGAAAGTGAATTGGCATTTAAATATCTTAACAAGCAACTTTTAAGCCCAACTATTATTCAATATCCAGATTTCAACAGGGAGTTTTGCATAACACCGGACGCAAGCAAAAAAGCATGCGGAGCAGTGCTAAGCCAAGAGTATGACGGAAAACAATTACCAGTAGCATACGCATCGACGTCTTTCACCAAGGGCGAAAGCAATAAATCAACAATAGAGCAAGAACTTAATGCAATACATTGGGCGATACAATATTTTAAACCCTACATATATGGGAAAAAGTTCTTAATTAAAACAGACCATCAACCGCTGACTTATCTATTTTCATTAAAAAAACCCAGCATCCAAACTTATACGAATGAGATTAGACTTAGAGGAATTTGAATTTACAATTGAATATATCAGAGGACGTGGAAACTATACAGCAGACGCTTATCGCGAATTGAATTTAAAGACATAAAAGAATTATCGAATAACAACATATTAAAAGTTACTACAAGATCAGACACGAAAAAGAA
Organism: Lordiphosa collinella; assembly: GCA_018904265.1. Taxonomy (NCBI): domain Eukaryota; kingdom Metazoa; phylum Arthropoda; class Insecta; order Diptera; family Drosophilidae; genus Lordiphosa; species Lordiphosa collinella. The sequence goes on along the minus strand of JAEIFV010000437.1, from coordinate 9,009 downwards.
AAAATGAAATCACTGACAAACAAAACAAACAACTGACAAATGAAAAGACACCAATGATTTACGAGGCAATCAGCTTCTCTGATACCAATAAACGTATAAAATTAAAATTGAAGGATAAAAAATGCCCATTAGTAAGTGGAAAATCAAGGGTAACAGCTTTTGCAGTTAATGATTTATTCATTAATGGAATACTCGATCTAGATCGATTCTTTCCAAGGCTTGAACAAGAAGCCGGTGAACTAAACATTAACTTATTGCAAATAGCTCCTTTAGATGAATTATTCAGTATAGTTTCAGTAAACGAATTTAAGAGCAAAGGAAATAAACATTTAAGGAAATTAAAAATTACTCTACTGCCATTATTAAGAAATTTAAAAGGAAATGATGTTGAAATCGAAAAATATATTAGGAAGATACCATGATAATCCAATATCAGGAGGACACTGTGGAATATCAAGAATGTTGAGAAAAATTAAAAGAAAATACTTTTGGAAAAATATGACAAGAAGGGTAACTACTTACGTAAAATCGTGTGAAAAATGCAAGTTAGCTAAAATTACGAGACATAATAAAACCCCCATGACATTGACACCAACGCCTGCAACAGCTTTTGACATTGTTATAATTGACACTATTGGTCCATTACCAAAAACAGAAAACGGAAATGAATACGCGGTCACAATGATTTGTGATTTGACGAAATACCTTATTACTGCACCAATACCAAACAAAAAGCGCAAAAACCGTTGCAAGAGCAATATTTGAGAAATGTATTTTGACATTTGGTCCAATGAAAACTATTATCACAGACATGGGAACAGAATACATGAACTCAATACTAACGGAATTATGTAAAAACTTTAAAATTGACAAAATTAATTCAACTGCCCACCATCATCAAACACTAGGAAACAATCGAGCGAAGCCACAGAACATTTAACGAGTATATAAGATCATACATATCAATAAACAAATATGATTGGGATGAGTATCTTCAATACTTTTACATACTGTTTTAATACTACTCCATCAACTGTACACTGGTCGGCATATATATTTTTGACAAGCATTTTTTCATAAATAAACCATTTTATCTTTTAAACAAAAAATCCTAAAACTTTGAAATTTTTTATCGAATACTGGTATGAAAGTCCGCTTTCAATAATTCATAAGTAGTCCACAATCAGCTGCTGGGGTTAGAAAATATTAATCGAATTGTCAAACGGAGGTGGGCATAAGTATTTTGACAACTTGATATATTCTCAGCACAGGATCTTTAAAGCTAAATGAATGATGTATTCTAGACAAGTTTTTCACGCCGAACCGAATCTAGCGTTAGAAACTCCATATCTCTGATAGATTAACTGTAAATTAGGCATGAAAATGCAGAAAATGGCTAATTTGGCTGTTTTACTTGGACCCAATGTGCTAGAAAAAATGTTGTTTTTAATAATTTGATTTGTTTATTGTATAGTTCTTACTTTTATCTCTAAAATGTGATTTAGGCCTTATTTATTTCATAAGATATAAGTTCGTGATCGATCTGCCAAGTTTAACCGATTTGTATTAGAATTCAAGTGTAAATTAATTTTTAAATTAAGATTTGTATTTTAGTTGAGCGCCAGTGTAGTTTAAGTGTAGTTTTTAAGTTTACGGTGCGTTTTGCTTTAAAAACTACACTGTAAAAAACGATAAATATGAATTTGCATCGTGCAAAGTTTGGGTGAGGATAGCTTTAAAACTGACGGAGGAGATAGCATAGAAACAGACGGACAGACGGACGGACAGGGCTAAATCAAATCAGCTCGTCATGCTGACCAAGAATATATATACTTTATGTGGTCGGAAATGCTTCCGTCTATGCGTTACAAGCAATAGGACAATTTTATAATACCCTCTGCAAGGGTATAAAAATAGAGGAAGTTAAACTCGGCTCGGCCGATGTTTTGTATACCCTTGCAGCTTCCATTGAAAACAAAAAAGTTTTTTTAACTAAGACTACTTTTTGGACCTTACTTTTCAATGGGATCTATACTATATAGATGTCTGATTTTGACCAAACTTGGTGACTCGTTACAACTGGCGCCCAACGCGGCTGCGATCAGTGCATCACCAGGCTCACCGTCGGTGACGGAGTGGTCGTAGGCGGAGTCGTGGGACTGGGAGGGTGAATCGGCGGATAGCCGATGAGGTGGTGCCCAGCGGAACACCGCAGGTGAGACCGCAGGCGAGGCCGCAGTCGAAGACGCAGGTGTAGCTGCAGGCGGGGCCGCATCCAGCCGGAAGGGCATGGAGAGGTCTGCCGCGACACTCGGAGGAGTCGCAGGAGTGGGAGCTGGCGAGTGGCCAGCAGAAGCAATAGCGGAGATCGCCGCACGAATGGTGCGCGGAGGGCGGGGTAAAGGCTCCCACCTCAGGTGGGTCGGCGCCCACCGGCACCGCCTGGGATGGGGCGTGGAGGCCCGCGAGTAGTCCGCGGGGTAGATGGCCCCGAACGGCGTTAGGGGGGAAGAGGAAAAAAATAAATAAAATAAAACACAACATATAACAATGAACAAAACATTTTTATTAATACACAAAACACGGACATAACAACACCGCGTGGCGGGAGCCATGGGGGGGTCGAGGTGACCACCGGCACGACCACGGGGTAACGACATAGTCTTCGATCGTCATATCTCCGACGCTTCACAGACGACATATCTCGCGCGAGCATCGCCGGCAACTCACCGGGAGATATGTCGTCAACCACGCTAACCTGGCGCGGGATATGTCAGTTTGTAACACGTCGAGATCGTTTCGTGCATATATCTCCGCGCGGAGATATGATTGCTTTTGTCGGAGATATATTGCTCTTCAAAACGACATCTTCCGCGCGAGATATGACGCTTGTCGAGATAACGTTTCAAACGACATGGGAGATATGACGCTTGTCGGAGATATGTCGTTTCAAAACGACATATCTCCGCGGGGACACGAGAGATATGTCGCGAAACGACATATCTCCGACGTATTACAAAACGACATACTTCGCGCGCGGGAGTTATGTCACGGAAACGACATATCTCCGACAGAAAACAAGGTCGATATTTCGCGCGAGCACGTTTGGAAACGACATATCTCCGACGTATTACAAACGATGTTCGGCGCGGTTATGTCGTTTCAAAGCGACATATCTCCGCCGTTAATAATTGACATATCTTCGCGTATTAAAACGCGCGGAGATATACAGTTTCACTATTGACTCAATCCTGACATTCAACTATTTCACTTTAGTCTGTAAACTGTTCGAGGTCATAGCCAACGTTGTCTGTGCCTGCAGTATACGCTAGTCTACATTTACGGTTTCATTTAGCACTTTTCGCCTATGAGATCGAGGTGTTGGAAAGGGGGGATGGATCGCGATTTTCCAAAATCACTTTTTGAACTGGTTCCAGAAAACGTGTCGTAAACATTGATCGATTTATATAGTCATATATATGTATCATATACATGTACATAAGATAAAACTTTCAAGAGCAAGCTTCCGCTTTCGAGCTTTCTATACTCTCAGCTTTGCTTGCTTGTAAGCTTACCATCTAAGTTTAGTCTTTAAGCGATCACCATCGACCAAACATCTAATAAAGTTTTCTCTTATAAGCAATAAGAACTTGCCCTATAATTTATTTCGGATTCTAAAATCTCCGACATCGGATTCGTAAATCTCCGATCCCGGATATCAAATCTCCGTAACGACGGCTGCATGCGACGAAGAGGTCGCAGGTGCCCCAAAACTCGGCTTAACTAAGCAGCCGCATCGACTGAAGTGCCAAGGAGAGCCCTTCACATAACTGGCGACGAGGATCAACAAGAAAAAGCAATTTTAATCCAGCACCAATAGCCAAACCAAGTACTCAATTTGGCAGAGCTAACTATCAAAGGGGTTGACTACCTAAACGTAAAATTGGAGAGCACGAGGTATGCGAACTCCGCATGGTTCAGTTCACACAAACAAACAGAACTCCAAAAGAGGAACGAAAATCACACTTTAAAGCTTCATCTTTACCAAGGCAGCGTTATCTCAAAATCAGGAAGAAGAAGATTACTGATTGCAGAAGCCAGCACAATATCCACGTTTATTGCTTCCACAATGGTATAACCAGGGCGAACAAGACCATAAAGGGAGGAAGATATCACGCAGGAAAGCTTATCATTACCAGCAGCAGCTTTAATTCTTCATTCAAAAGAAAAATCTAGAACACAGGTAAAAGCTCCATAAAAACCAACAGAGAGCAATCCAAAAATCAATGTAAAAAAAATTTTTTTTTTTTTTGTTCGAAAGATTTAAACGAAACAATTATTATTATTCTCGTAACTAAACAAACCCAATTTAGAAATCTATTTACAAAAAAAAAGATATCAGCTAAAAATGGATGCCAACAGTATAGCATCTTTTAACTTAACTTTGAATTGTATTAAAAACATACAAAATTTTGATGGTACCGATTCAAATGAACTACCAGACCTAATTTCACAAGTTGAAGTCATCCTGCCAACGTTGGATATTTTCGATGAGCCTACAAAAAAAATTCTATTCAGCTTTATAAGAAACAAATGTGTGGGATTGACCAAACCAGTCATTCACAGGTATGGCCTAGTTGACTCTTGGGAAAGACTAAAAGAAATCTTGTTAAAACATTTTGGGGAAAAAGAAACCAGTGACGTTTTGATGGATGCGCTCAAACTCTGTAGGGTTGAATCCACAATAGAGCAGTACTACGACAAAATAAATGAGGCTACAAATAGGTTGCATAACCGTATACTTACCCATAATGACAGTACTTTTTCCACAGCCGAAGTCAACAGAATCGCTTTGCGTGTCTTTAAAGACAATTTACCCGAGCCAACTAAAACAATGATTTTTGCAAGAAACCCAGAAACACTGGACGACGCTTACAAAATCATCCAGGATGCTCGACACCAAAACTATACAATTTATGGACCTACCCGAAAGTACAAGAGTAACAAGCCAAACTATAGAACCAACTTTAGTGACGATAATCGAAATGTTAACGAACAGGTGGTAACTGATTCAGTAGACTCAAGTAAGGGACAGTCCAATTATTCATCTAAAACTGGAAATAAGAAATACGAAGGGAAAAGTAACAACTCAAATTCTAAAAGTCTAGAGGTTCAAAGACAATCTCAAGAAAACTCTGCTAATACCAGTATGCGAATGTCAACAAACAGCAGAAATAGCCAAAGCTTGGGACAAAGCCAGTCTACTTTCGAACCAATGGACGTGAACCACTCGAATGTAAATTTTCAGATAGAAGAGTCAAAAGATTACCCTATATAGAAATTAAAACAAAAGTAAGAACGCTATTGTTCGTAATTGATACTGGAGCTGAGTTCAGCGTCATAAACGAACATGTGTGCCATCCAAAATGGAAAACCGATATAGATTTAGAAGTCGTAGCAATGGGCAACCACATTAAAATAAAAAAAATGTGTAGGTTTCCCTCTTTCAAAGAATTTAACTTAAACAATTATTTTTGCGAATTTCTCGAATTCAATTTTCATAAAGACTTTGATGGATTAATAGGAGGAAACATACTTAATGACTTAAACGCGGTCATCGATTATCAAAACCGACGGTTAAAAATTAACGACATCTCCTTAGAACTTATTATTCAAAGCAAACTAAAAGAAAAGGAAAAAGTTCCTCAAATTAACACTATTATTAGAACAGACTACCTGAGTCTACAAACAAGAGCTTTGTTAGACCCAGTCTTAGCCAAGTTCGAAAGTATTTTTTATAAAGAAGGCCAAGACCTAACATTCACGAGTGCAATTAAGCACAAAATCAAAACCAAAAGTACCATACCAATCTATTCAAAAAGTTATAAATATCCAGAAATTCATAAAGAAGAAGTCGATCGACAAATAGATGAAATGCTCCGTCAAGGCATAATTAGGCATTCAAATAGTCCTTACAATAGCCCATTATGGGTGGTTCAAAAAAAGATGGATGCCGCGGATGTCGAGAAATGGCGGTTGGTCGTCGATTATCGAAAGATGAACGGAGAGACGATCGAAGATCGGTTTCCCATTCCGAATATAGAAGATATTTTTGACAAGCTTGGTGGATGTAAATTGTTTACAACTCTAGACCTTGCAAAGGGCTTCTATCAAATTGAAATGAGCCCCGAGGACATAGAAAAGACTGCATTTTCCACAACTAATGGCCATTTCGAATTTCTACGTATGCCATTTGGACTACGAAACGCTCCGTCCACTTTCCAGCGGCTCATGAACAATTTATTGAGTCCCTACATAGGTCGCATATGTCTGGTGTACATGGATGACATTCTCATTTTTTCTAAAAATTTAGAAGAACATGTTGAACACATCATTACAATATTCGAATGTCTTGCAAAAGCAAACCTAAAACTCCAGGTCGACAAATGTCAGTTTGCGAGAACGGAGATAGAATTTTTAGGTCATGTAATTAATTCAGAAGGCTTAAAGCCTTGCAAAAAAAAGATCGAGGCCATAAATAGGATTAAGCTTCCGACAACCCAAAAACAGATTAAAAGCTTTCTGGGAATGACGGGCTATCTAAGACGATATATAAAAGATTATTCGAAGATCGCACAACCGCTTATAAAGTATTTAAAGAAAAATACGAAAGTGGACAAACGCGATGAGGATTATATAGAAGCCTTCGACAAATTAAAACTACTCATTACGAGCGAACCAATAGTTGGGTTTCCAAATTTCCAAAAACAATTTACACTTGTCACCGACGCTAGCAACTACGCACTTGGCGCTGTTCTCATGCAGGAAGATAAAGTTATTTGCTACGCAAGTCGAACGTTGAAGTCCCACGAACTAAATTACAGCACGATAGAAAAAGAACTTTTAGCTATATATTGGGCGACAAAACATTTCAAATACTATGTGTATGGGAGGAAATTTATAATAAAAACTGACCATAGACCCCTAGTTTGGCTAAATAATCTAAAGGAGCCGAATTTAAAATTACAGCGTTGGAAAATTCAACTAAACGAGTTCGATTTCGAGTTGAATTTCATTAAAGGCAAGGAAAATGCATTAGCGGACGGTCTGAGCAGAATAGTGGAGCCTGAAAATGAAGACAGCGAAGGCCAATCCGACACAACAATCCACTTTGAAAGCTCAGACATTCTAATTTTCGAAATGGGCAGTTGTTCGCAGCCGAAAATTTTAAACGTTGAGTCAGAAGAAGATTTAGGTGAAGAAATGATTCACCTATTTTCCAGTGAATCGTGTGACTTACAAACGGTTCATAGTGCAGAGTCCGATGATCGCAACTATATTAAAATCACTGAAAAATGTCTCAATATTTTTAAAAATCAACTAGTAATCGTAGAAGGTAAAAATGAATCGCAGACCACCAAAATTTTGTATAAAAAAAAACTACGACATATTATTACAACGAATGGTGAACCTGAAAACATCCTAAAATCTATGCGAGAAATATTACCCGAAAAAGGACTTGTCGTGGTGTATTGTGAAAGCTTAAACCTATACCTTAAGTTTCAAGAAAATTATAGACAGTACTTTTCTTACAATCTAAATCTAAAAATATTAAAATCTTGCATATTATTAGAAGACATAACTGATAAGGAAAAAATATTAAAAATCATTGAAAAAGAACATCTTAAAAACAACCATAGAGGAATTAGTGAAATCTTCCAAGTCATTAAGCAATCATACTATTATCCTAATATGTTAAAAGAAATCCAAAAATATATAAATAACTGTTGCGTATGTAATTTAGCTAAGTATGATCGTCACCCGATAAAATACAACTTTAACGTAACAGAAACTCCAACAAATCAAAATGACCTAGTTCATATGGATATTTGGTATCCACAAAGAAATATTATGTATCTAACTACAATTGACAAATTAAGCAAATATGCAACTGTGCAACATCTTAAAGACAGATCGTGGATCTCATTACTAAACGCAATTAAGTGTAGAATTCAGTATCTGGGAAAGCCAAACAAATTTATTACAGATAACGAATTTAACATAATAGCAATCAAACAGTTCCTAATGGACAACAACGTAAAAATACACTTTACAACACCTTACAAAAAAACCGGAAATTCTGATGTCGAAAGACTCCATCTAACATTAAATGAGCATATGAGATTGTTTAACGCGGATCCAAATAATTCCGATACTGTACAAGAAAAAGTTTTTAAGGCTATACTCTCCTATAATAATACTATTCACAGCACTACAAACGCTAGACCAATAGACTTCCTTAATAACCTAATTTCGATCGAAGAAATTTCTAAAATTTCCCAAAAGATGGCAATTAATAAGGAAAAATTGAATTTAAAGCAACCAAATCAAGATAGTTCAAATTTTGAAAACGAATTTGTAAAAAACAACCAAGTTGGAAAATCGAAACCAATTTATAAACAAATAGAAGACTACAAACAAGAAGGAAACTATCTATTATCTAAAGACAACCCTCCAAAGAAAATTTACAAAGATCAAGTAAAGAGAAAATTTAAATGTCAAGACACAAACCTGTAACCCTTCGATTCCTTAATATTTAAGTTAACTAATATTCAACAATACTGTCGAAACTTGTGCCGGGGGAGTCATATATATGTATCATATACATGTACATAAGATAAAACTTTCAAGAGCAAGCTTCCGCTTTCGAGCTTTCTATACTCTCAGCTTTGCTTGCTTGTAAGCTTACCATCTAAGTTAGTCTTTAAGCGATCACCATCGACCAAACATCTAATAAAGTTTTCTCTTATAAGCAATAAGAACTTGCCCTATAATTTATTTCGGATTCTAAAATCTCCGACATCGGATTCGTAAATCTCCGATCCCGGATATCAAATCTCCGTAACGACGGCTGCATGCGACGAAGAGGTCGCAGGTGCCCCAAAACTCGGCTTAACTAAGCAGCCGCATCGACTGAAGTGCCAAGGAGAGCCCTTCACATAACTATAT